>CATKWD010000150.1:0-129949 GCA_949825005.1 Gasteruption jaculator
GTTTAAATACGTGCTAATGATACTTGTCGGGTCCATTACTGT
Organism: Gasteruption jaculator; assembly: GCA_949825005.1. Lineage (NCBI taxonomy): Eukaryota > Metazoa > Arthropoda > Insecta > Hymenoptera > Gasteruptiidae > Gasteruption > Gasteruption jaculator. The sequence continues at coordinate 43 of CATKWD010000150.1, forward strand.
TTATTAAAATTGCTATAAATGGAAATGAAATTGAAGGTGCACTCATGTGTTACGTTTCCGCGGTAGAAACTTATAAGAATATCAATTCTTCTCCAAATTTCAGGATACCCTGGTATCAAACACGACATTCGACATCGGTTCATTCGGAATTAATTATGTTTAAATACGTCTTAAGAGTACTTGTCCGGCCCATCACTTTTTATTCAAATTGCTCATTCAAATAAAAATTGCATTAAAATTTGAGTCTTGTTATTCTTCAGCGGCAGAATTTCATAAGGAAATCATACTTCTCCGAATTCCACGATACCTTTGTATCATAAACAACATTCGACGTCGATTTGAACGGAATGGAATGTTTTTCGAAGTTATGATAACATTACACGTATATAAGGCTCAGGCGGTTGTGAATTTCCTCGAGGTGCGACTCCGTAATAGCTTAGGTCACACCGAAGGGCGCTACCCAGAATCACCTCAGACTGGAGTGCAATTGATCCGTGGCTAGACGTGTACTATTACACATTTCACACGTTTGAACGCGGTCGAATTTCACTTTATCTGAAGTTCATGGGGATCGAGTGCTCCGCTGTAAACTTAAGCAATAAAGAGTTTCATATTGTCGAAAACTTGTACTGTCAGCATTAAAGCTTATCACACTATCGAAAGCTAGTATTTATTGGTAGAAGATCCAAATTACACTGATAAAAGGTTGAAAGATCAATGCAAGCAACAAATAAACCGTTCAATTTGAATCAAAAGTTTTTACATCACGCAAACTTCATACAAAATAATCTTGATTCGTTCATTTTATTTTTGAGCCCTTGATGGCTAGCCATGAAGTTATTGTTTAGAAAAGTGCATTTGAAGCCGTCACCAACAGTGAAAAAGTACAAGGAGAGAATTTATAGGTAGAAATTATCGTTACCGTAATAGAAGCTGGAAACGACCTTGAATGTTTGGTAATTTTCACCTTGCAAACTTTATATTTTTGTGGAATTAAAACACAATCCCATGTCTATTATAGGGAAGTCGATTTCATTTCTACGAAATTGTACACTAGCTCTGTAGATATTCCCAATCATGCAAAGTCGTCCCTGGTTTCGGTATGGTAACAGTAATTTTTACTTTTTAATTTTCTCTGTGTACATACTTGTGATCCTGAAGTCCTGAGAGACCCCTGATTTTTATTTGAATGAGCAATTTGAATAAAAAGTGATGGGCCGGACAAGTACTCTTAAGACGTATTTAAACATAATTAATTCCGAATGAACCGATGTCGAATGTCGTGTTTGATACCAGGGTATCCTGAAATTTGGAGAAGAATTGATATTCTTATAAGTTTCTACCGCCGAAACGTAACACATGAGTGCACCTTCAATTTCATTTCCATTTATAGCAATTTTAATAAACAGTAATGGACCCGACAAGTATCATTAGCACGTATTTAAACACAATTTTCAGATATTAAAAGTTAAATATTTTGTTAAGTATTTTTAGTATATGTTGATGTTGATATCTTCTCAATCACCAATAAATACTTGTCCTCGTATTGATATCATCATTTTTACAGCTGCACGTAACTGAGATGGTAACGTCTTTATTAATTAAAAAAGACTAATTTATCTAACACACCAATTATAAGTGGTTTCTTGCTCATCTTGATAACGTTAATGTTATAATCTTTTAATTCCTGTTTTGTCATATAGAAATAAATATTCTGAATTACCAACAAACACTTGGCCTAGCATTGATATTATGAATTTTACTGCTGTACGTAACTTAGATGGCGACCTTTTTTAGTTCTTTTTTTTTACTATTAAATATTGTAACACACCAATTCTGCGTTGTTTTTTGTCTCGATAACGCTAACTGTTTAATGTTTAAATTCATTTTTTCCGTAAAAATAAATGGAAAGAAATAAATAAATAAAGTGAATTTTTGGATTTTTATTACGATTTTTGTGATACCATCGGGAAACGAGGGACCATCAATGTACTTGTCCAGGTTTTTTTCTCTGTGAGGAGATTTTTGCAATTTGATATCACGTCTTTTTTCTGAAGTATATTTTAATATTTTGTTATGTACAGACTCTAAACGAGTCTGTATTGAATATAATGATTTCAACATATTTGTATAATAACATCGTCGATTCTTCCCAATGCCAGGAACCAGTACTGTGCAGTCTTTTTACACGAAATAAGGAAAAATAAGACGTATTTTTCACAATTTCACCGTTGTTGAAGTATTTTAAATAATATTTTACCATATGCATGATGTGATGAACTTTAAGCAAAACTGTTGGTTTAACAAATAGCATGGCTCTGCAATCTAGGAATAAATATCCGATACCCTTTTTCTCATATCCGAGTACGCAACGCTTCGACGGATTAGCGTCCGATTAAAGTAAAAAGGTATAACAGACAACCTGCGAAATAAAATATGTTTTAATGAATCGATAAATAATCTATCAATTATTAGGTAGTATTGCGGTGTATAACTTTAGACATTTTTTCCATGAGTTGAAGGTAACTTCCGTACCTCATTTTTGTTTAATAAATCGATGAAAATATACAGTTATTTCATAATAGATTACAATAATTACATCTCCAACTGCGATGCTAAATTTATTCTCGCAGTAAGAAAAACATATATGAATCTTTGGCATTAACAGGCCATGTTCTCTTTTGAATTGTTGCGTCATCAACGTTTATCCAGGACGAACGGCCATGTCGAATCATGCACGTATAATGACCTGTACTAACATGTTCACCATGGTGAAATATCGCGCTTATAACTTTAAATGTCTGCCCACATAATTTAATCTTTGAGCTCGGCACAGCCTTGATTTTGCATTGTTTTTTTGTTCGCTTACCTGTTTTAGAATCGACTGCCGGTAATGCTAATAGGATTACCAGTATCTTTGAAACAGATCTCAAAGAGTAGCGAATATCCCTATTCTGTGCAAAACAATTATCGCAAGGGATATCAGCTGATTTCCATTGTGCTAAATTGCGATCAATAACTTCTTGAAGGGTTAGGTTTATTTTCGAGTTTAACATATTTATAGTCAAGAGATTTCTACGTTCTTCTGTTAAAGTACTCGTATATCCGCAGGCTTTGCAAAGCATTTTTGTCAAAAATTGACATTGTACAAGGTTTCTGATGGATGGCACGACTTGACATAAAGCATTGAAAAAATTTGATGCGTCTTGTTGAATAGGTTGAATGAATGCATCTCCGATAAATTTTCGAACTTCATTTAAATCGAAAGGGGGGCTATTCTTCGTTTTATTTACTTCCAATGCAATTGACAGAGGTCGACAATCATTCGCTTTCTTAACCAATTTCACAATGGGCTCACAGTTAAAAAGACATTGAATGACAGTATTGGCATAACAAGATATCCCATCAGTGTTCAAAAACCCAGTAATAATATTGTCCTGCGGATTATATGTTATGTCGTCCTGTATTTGCACATCGGTCATTCCTTTAGGCACGGCCCAAATGACATCACGTGTTTTGGGTCCACGAGTGTCTGGAATTTTTATGTCGTCAAGATCGGGTCGATACAATTTTCTCAACCGATTGTACTCAGTGATACACAAAGGATTAGCATGAATCGAATATGGGTCGAAATTTATTAGATGTAAACCATCGAGAGAAGTTACTCGCGACAGACCTACATAAATTTGGCCACAGCTGAATATGGAGTTTCCGCAATCCATAACAACACATTTTAAACTCAATCCTTGACTTTTATGGAACGAAATAGCATAACTAATACATAAAGGAAATTGTCTTCTAGTTACATATACGCCGTCAATCACTTCGAATTTAACGTTTACCCGCTCTATATCGTATTGTCCACCAATCGCAAGTTTGATGTTGACACTCTCAATTGTACTTTTATCTAAAGATTCGGAAACTGAAACAACCTCACCGATCGTTCCATTTACAAGACCTACTGTGACATCAATATTCCGTCGAAGCATAACTTTCGCACCGATTTTTATGGGGATAACTCTAGCGAGCCCTGCAGTTTGACTTATGTCATTCTCCCACCGGTGTAAAATCTTTGTAACCCTAGACTTGAGTGATGGTTTATCAATTAAGTCTTCAGCTAATAAGTTAATTTCCTTTGACGGGATCCGATCTAACATCGCCTTATTCAACATATCACACATTCGATTTGTGGGCATTAAGCAAACTACGTCCGTTGGTAATTTACTTATAAAATCGCACAATTCGCTGATTCTATCAGGAATATTTGAAGATTTTAATTCAATTTTTCTTGACTCCAACATCTGCACATATTCGGTGTCTATGCAACCCAAGCGGATTTTTGAGAGCATTTCTCGATACGATGAATCATTTTTCTGACGCATGTTGATAGTTAGTTCATCGTACTTGAATAACTTGCCCCACAGATCTGTGCTACCTAACGATCCAATCAATTTTTCAACCTTATCTTTCGAAAGTTTCATGAATACTGGTTCTTCCCGAACAGGTGGTAATTGTAACAGATCACCAAAAACTATGATATGTTTTCTTTCGAACCAACCATCTTCAACATCAGCGGTGTTGAAAATTTCGGTTAATCTAAGATGAATGTACATCAAGGTGATGTTTGAGACCATGGATATTTCGTCAATAATGATAAGGTCAACGTTTTTTAAATTGTCTCTAATGACTTCTAAAGCTGCATTTGACAGCTCCCTATATTTAGGTGTTTTATTATGTTCAACGGGCAGTTGAAACAACCTATGCAAAGTTAATCCGTCTATGTTGAATGCAGCAATCCCAGTGGGAGCGGTAACAGCCGAATCCTTACCTTTTATTTGCTTGAGCCAACAAGTTAGGGTCTTTATTAAGAAACTTTTACCCGTTCCACCCTCTCCGCTCACATACAATCGAAGTATTTCACCAGAATGCATGGTATTGGTTACTGAATCGAATATTCGTTTCTGGTCTCCATTAAGACCTTGTATCATTTCTGTAATATTTATTTCTTTATGAGCTTCATTCGCGCCTAAATTAACAAAATCTTTCATGGCCTCATCAGCTTCGATTGGATCGCATCCACGTGGAACTTTATCCAAATTTAAATCAGGTTGATTATCTTGGTCCTTTTCTATTTCATCCATTTTCTGCTGTATTAATTCTTTTATTTCTTTTGTGTCTTTCGCAATTTCTGACAAACGCTCATGGTATTCACCAGCCATGGGCAATGTAGCCTGCACAGAAAAATACGATGCAGTATATGTCTCTTCACCATTCTTAAGCTCCGTAACATTCCGCCATGGCTGAAATAATACCAGCAACGAGTAAAAATATTTTTCGGGATCGGCCAAAGGATCAAATTGATAATGATTGATTAAATAACCGCGTTGACGTTTTCGCAGAAATGAGCCAGGTTTGAGTTTATAAAATACAACGTCTTTTCGATGAGGCATGGTTTTCACTACGTCGTACCACTTTGCATAATCATAAAGACATATACCATCTAATTCAGTGGGTCTCTTAGGCTAATTTTCAATGAAGCCTTGATAAAAAATATCCGTTGATTCAGGGTCCATGGCCTCCACTACTTTGCGAGGCTTGACCCGCCTACTTCTGACAATATTAATATCAACCCACCTGATAACCGTTTCTTGATCTGTAATAAACAACGGATAACCTAACAGTGTATCTGCTGCTTCAAGAACACCACATTCTCGATTATTCAATGCACGTAATCCAATATTCCACAGCCTACTAGATACAGATTTTGTACTATTGATTTGGTCAAAAGTCTCCCCAACATGCGTTCTTTCTGATTTTGATATATACTTGGTAACATACCAAGCCAACGACGATGATTTTTCTCCTACGAATGAGATATCCATATTACCCTCCCATACTGTCAAAACAGCAGGATTGTAATTGTTTATGTACACTTCGTCAAGACTACGCGGATTATCATACAACTGGCATTTTGATTTCAAATTTCGTCGCCCGGCAATGGATGTTTGGACATCTCTGATAATCCACTCTTCAGTAACCGGTTTTGGAAATGCAAAACGACAAACCTTACGAGTACCACCCTTACCTTTCACTCCGACCGGTTTATTACGCATACAGTAAGAATTGTGATGGTGATACTGATGGGTGGTAACTCGACGATACAGCACGGGTGATACATTTGAATTCGGTATTCTGCTGGTAACATATATTTTGATGAAGTCAGCGACTTCTGCTTTCGAGTTCTTCCCAAGAATGGGGGCACCCTCTATCCATATAAGAAAATGAAAATGTATCATACCTCTTCCCTGATATTCTCTCCTTATAACATAATGTATAACTTTTCCTATGGGATGGTCGTCTGATTCAAGGAACTCTATCATTGCCTCGAATTCATTATTTATAAATATTGCAGCTGATATAGGATCGGCAGCTATGAGTTCGCTCAATGATTTTACGCTTTTACGCGAGGGGTTCCTCTCTCGTAAAAATTGAGCTAACCTATCCCATTGCCACTCACTTGGACTTAGTGTTAAAAACCATGTTGGAGGTCCATAATTACGTAGGATACAATTTAAAGCACTACGCGGTTTTTGCCAATACTGGGGAGTATTTCGAAGCTTCGAAAATATTGTCGATAAATTTCCGTGTAGCTCACCTTTGTTCAATTGTTCCAAGTAAGAACCAGATGTATATCGCACACGCCCATCGGTAACGTTCAGTTTATGATATATACCACTCTGCAATTGCCGAATATTTTGCGCATTCAAAAGATAGAACAAATATTGTTGATTCAATCGGAATTGACTATTTCTGGACAACATCCGCAATTTAGCATATTCAAACGATGAAAGATGGACAGGCCTTTCTTGATGTTCTCCATTAATGCCATCAGGATATTCACACGGGAAACACAACAAATCCAGGAATTTGTACCGATTACCTAATGGTTCAGCATGAACCGTTAACATCTGATAAAGTTCCGTCGCAGTTTTATTTTCTTTCGTAGCGTGCATCTGATGAATCGTATATTGTTCATAAAAGCAATCGGACGGTGTCATTTGTGTTAACAAAGCTGCCACGCGGCCATTTGTTTGTTTATTTGCAGCTACTTTTTGAAAATCGTTACCATGATGTTTCTCTTTTTCTCGCTCTTCAGAATTGATATCTGGATCGTCAACATCTTCGTCATTATCACATTCTTGAGATATTTGAAATTCAACTTCACGTAAATCTGTGTCCAGCAATTCCGCACATCGCTTAGGTAATTTAATTTCACTATAAAGGATGTTGCATTCTTGCAAGCACCTAAGGGAACGGAATACTTTTTGTTTGTTTACAAGTGATTCCCAAACTTTTTTACTTGCAGTTGGAACGCCACGTACTAAAATGTGTAATTCATGATCCGGATTGATTGGCTTTGTCGGGGGACAAATTTTTTCTAATGTTTTTTCTAACGGCAAAGGTAAATGGAAAGCTCGCCCCTGAGCTTTAGTAAACATTTTTCGATGTGGCATATTTTTTTTATGTACAGTACCCATCTTTATTACTGTTTGAAATGCCTTTGCCCTTTGTATCAAAATTTTTTCAAATTCATTCAAATCTTTAAGCGGAGCAGGTGTGGGTCGAACGTATAAATTATTGAGAACGCATGTGGGTGGGATAACACCAGCGCGAAGCTTGGTTAAACAATATTGACATATATAATCTGAATCACAGTCTTTATGACTGGCAATGAAGAGCTTCAAATCATCCCAAATCTTTCCCACTGGAATGACCCGTAAGTTGTTAAGTTTCCTCACATCGTTCAAACAATAAAGTCTTTGACATGAGAGGCAAGGAAAACGTGGCAGGTTTAATGCTTTTTTCTGAAACAATTGGAATGCGTCCGAATACTTGCGATATATGGCATCTTCGTCTAATAATATTTCGTCAGTACTTTGGAAATGAGTTGCATTTTCTTTAGCTTCTTCCGCAAATTCCTTCAAATTTTCAACATTCATCGTATCCAAAGCAATATCAATCTTCATCACTTTTTGGAACAACGCCGATACGGTATAAAATAATCGCTTCATTAACCTTACTTGTGGAAAATGTGGTGATAGGAATTCTAAAGACAAAAACAATGATTCGCAGAGAGAAGGCTGTATATAGCATGTTTGACTATGACCCAACATATTATCAGTGTGTTTCACTGTGCATTTGCAAATTTTAGGTAAGACCGTTTTCAGCTTATAGACAGGAATATCACGCATGATGGTCAGAAACTTTTCAAACTTATTTAAAATAATATCGTCTGGAATTCTGCAATGCTCGGAGCAATCCCACGTCTTATACCTACGGCGGGTTTGTTTTGTAACAATTAAGGGGAGCACATTTGTTGCTTTAGATTCGATATTCAAAGCAATAGGGTCGGTGAATTTTCGAGGATGAACGTAAGCGATTTCTTCGTAGTAAGGTTCAGATGGTGCTGTATGCTTTCTAATAGAGCCGCATAGAGCAACTATTCGACTATTTATATCACAGTTCAATACGGCTGCTTTAAGCGTTAAACAAATTTCAGCTCTCCGTTTCAACCTTTGCAATGCTTGTCTGATGGCGAAAATCTTTTTACCTCTAAATCTTAAATTCCATTTAATAATACGCTCAGCTTCAAATAAACATTCACCGACCGAATGCGAACGTAATTTTTTCATCAATCGATTCACGTACTCTCCTCTAGTCGTTGCCATTTTCACAGTATCATGAGTACGACGAATTCGGCAATACTTCCGGGATAATGACTTGGCCTTCTGTATCTTTAGTTTAATATCGATACGCTGTTGAATTAGCCGGTGATCTTTCTTTTTTGCATGAGATTTGATAGAATTAGGAGTTACAAGTTTTTGGCGTTTTGGGGGGTTCTTAAGCGTCGCATCATTGGACATTGAAATTTTTCGCTTTTTACATTGATCCGTCGAAATACCACTTTGGATAATGTGCGAAGAACATTTCGGAAGTTCTTGACGATTCCTAACCACAGCATCGATCAAAATCGAGTTCTTATGTTCCATTCTGTCACCAGAATAACTATTCAGTCGAAGAGCGGTGTTTTTTATTACAGTGACGACTGAACCTCTATGATGAAAGTTTTCGTTCTTTTCTACATATGTCAGTTCGGTCATGGTCTTTTCATTCGTCTTATCGTGAGAGATTATGTCATCATTAATTTCCATGAAAGTCACGACGTTGGGGGGTTCAAGTTTTCCAATGCTAGACCATGTTTTTGGGATTTCTGTCACGACGGGAAGTTTTAGATTAGGTAAATTTGCTGGCAAATTCCACTTCGGTATAGCGAAAACCGGAGGACTATGATCGGAAGGCACTTTTTCCGCCACTACATACGGCAAACTGGAATCTGCGCAGTTTGTCGCTACTTGCGAAGAATTAAGTTCGTGAGGAAGGTGTTTTACCCCTATAACCGTCGGTTCTCGTATAATTGCATTCACGTTAACACAATCATGAGTTTTGCCTGTTTTCACGTCTTGAGAGTGTTTGTTGATTTGCCGCCGGAATTTCAGTCTCGATACTTTCTGTCTTCGGATTTTCAACTCGTGCAATGAGCATATTTTGATATAATCTCCTTCCTGAACTATCCGTGGGAAATGACTGATTATCCCTGTGTCAAATATTTCCAATAAATGTTGACGCATATTCCTGACATCGTACTCAACTTTTTCCGGTTTCACACCAAAAAAAAGGGATGTTGCGAAAGCAATGGCAAATACTCCACAGTCACTCGAATTAGGTTGATTCGTTACGATTGGGAATTTAACGGGACGCTGATCGAACGGGTATTTCGGAAGCAAACGCTGGAGATATAATTTATGATGTGGATGTAACTTTTTTTGGTTCAGAGAATCAAATATGAAGATGGAATGGGTGTCGTAATAAGCGCACACCCAATGGCCCCCTGTATTGTTGATTCCTTCTGAACTATGCAAAATTTGAATAAATTTACGATCGGCTCTCTCTTCAGTAATATTATGAGGCAACTGTACCTTCCATGTTTCTTGCATCACAAATTCAGATGCAGAATGTTCCGCTAAAAGCCGACCAAAGGTGTCAATATGATCTCCAGTAAGCCACTCGCCTCTAGATATAACGATTAGATCTTCGATTTTTAATTTGTTCATGTTTATCTTTGGGATAAACAATGGCAGTTAACAGCTAATAGGAAATTTCAGTACAGTGCCCGTAGCGGCTTGCGGTATGCCGCACGTAGCAGCTTTCGATGTAGCGCACGAAGCAGCTATTGATATAACGCTTTTATAGCAGCCGTTTGAAAAAAAGGAAAAGGATTGGAAGAGAAAAAAGATAAGGTGAAGAGAGTTAAATCGCCCCTTCGTGAAATGTCTCCTTAAGTCGGGAAAACCTGCACATAAAGAAATCGTACCGATCAAGAATTAGTACAACAAACCGTAGTAGAGTGTTCTTGTTATTTTCTCATTGGACCATATTCGTGATGAGAAAAAGAATCAACGTTAACGACTTTAAAATTAACAACTCAAAAAATAGGCACACACTCTTTCACGACTTCTAGAATTGTAAATATAATTAACTATCAACACCTGGCGCAATAAGAAATAGAAGTTTTTGCTTACGCGTCACATTTCAAGATGAACTATCATTTATAGACGGTGTATTAAATGCAATTGGTTTATATTTATTTATTGTGATGCAAGAATAACTAACAAGATTTAGTTGTGCCCATAATTATGAAAGTGGTCTAAGTCAAGATTAGAAAAACATGAGATTTTCAGTTATATCGCATCATTTTATCTTGCAATACATTTTTTTTCTTCATTAATCAAGACCAATAAAACTCCAACTTTTAATGTTGCAGAATATAAAAACATTTTTCATTTTATTTAAAACAAACCCTTTAAATTTATTATCACAAAAAAATATGCCTTAGACCATTTTCATAACTATGGACACAATTAATAAGCTTCATTGATTCCGTAATAGTTCGCGAAGAGAGGATCATTAGAATACTAGACCCAGATCTATATTTTTCAAGATGAATCTGAATTTAAAAAAATTCAATAAATACATCTGGTCCGTATTGATTCTTAGCGCACACAGGGAATGCAGTTCTCTACAAGTCTCGTAACAAGATTTTTTCATCTGCCATCCATATTTTGCTTTTATGAAACCCGACGAAAAAAGGATGAATTTATGTTGTCCATTTTAATTTTCAGGACATAAGCAAAGGAGAATAAATTTGTACAAATTCAATTTTTTCTCAAAAAGTATCAACTTAAGGGAAAAATTTTGTAGAACAAAAAGTGTTTAGAATCATCTAAAAAATACGTGTGAACTTTTGAATTTTTAAAAAAATTGTCACAATTGAAAATTTTTAAAATGGCATTAAAATTCCTGAAGAAATTCATACGTATTCTTTGAATAATTCTAAACACTTTTTGTTCTATATAAAATTTTTTCGTCAAGCTGATACCTTTTGAGCAAAAAATCATGGAACTTTACTTCATGATTTTTTTTAAAAACCGCCATTCTGGAAAAACTAAGAAGAAAAAGTTCATAACCAGAGTTTTGGAAGGTCCGCCAATTGAAACGCCATTGCTGGCGATAATATGGTTATTCAAGTGCAGCAACAACAGCAAAAATCGATTCAAAAAAAAAAAGTTGAAAAATCTTGACTTTTTAATTTAAAACGCAGAAATAATAAAGAATTTGATTTTATTTTATAAAATAAATGTCAGATTCTGAAAGAGCACCCTCGAAAATCCTCTATATGAGATTTTGTTCTTTCAAAACGCGGTCCACATATTAACGTCAAAAGACAGGAGGGAAAGGGTCGTGTTCAAAACGATGTAGCGGGTGTAAAAAGAATTGTAGAAATTTTTCAAAAGAAGCAAATTGGAGCGGAATTCCTCCCCTTCAAAATGCCATTCATCAAATTCATTTACCCGCACTCCTTGCGAAATGGCATCAAAGATGACTCCAAGTCTTTTCCGCAATTTGATCCGGAAACTTTTATTGGGTCGTGTATATTTAAATGAGGACAAAAATGGACCAAAGGACACGACCAAACTGAATAAAGAAAAATATTACAGCTTATTAGGCAATGATGACACAATAAATCTAATTAGCACACATTCATTTCGATTTTTTATTCGAATTCATCAATGTTTATATAATTATTGTGTGTTCTCAAAATGAAATTTCAGATTCGAAGTTATAGGTTAACCTATATTTCTCGCGACTTGGTAATCAAAACACTCTGTAAATATTTTTCACAGACGTATTATTTTATCCTATAAAGTAAAGCTTAACACTTATTCTTACACGGAACTTTGAAATATCAAACACGCACATCACGCATTGTTTATTTATGAAATCCCGAACAAACTTTCTAAATATACACTGCTCGATTGGTTGAAAAATACCTCTGTAAACTAGAGCCCTTTACACACGATGCTATTCTCGTGGTATGTACTTTCAGGAAGTGCGCGCATGATTTCTACCACGAAAAGTAGCGTTGTGTGCAGCGGGCTTTACTTACGCCTGAATTCACTGGTTATGGGTGTCGTCAGAACCAACCAATCAGAAACTCGAGAGGTATCAAGAGGCCTTTGATGGTGTTATATACAAACACGTCAAATTCTTAAATGTGTAAGTGACTGTCGCGTAATTTTCAGTCCGTGCAAAGTTTTTTCTCAGCAATTACGCCACCGATCATGCTGATTTTGGGTTCAATCGAAAGAGAGTTTCTTAATGAGTTTCCAGTTGTAATTTCAAGGCATCACATGGCTCCTGAGCTTCGTAATTAAATGAAATGACGTATTAATTTTACCCCCACCACAGCGAATCGTTTTATTCAGAGATAATATAGTCTCGGCGAGCCTCGGGCAAGCAGACGGCAGAGCCGTCAATGTACTTGTCCCGAGACTCTACCGAGTCTCTTGTTTCGTAATTAAATGAAATGACGTATTAATTTTACCCCCACCACAGCGAATCGTTTTATTCAGAGATAATATAGTCTCGGCGAGCCTCGGGCAAGCAGACGGCAGAGCCGTCAATGTACTTGTCCCGAGACTCTACCGAGTCTCTTGATAAGATGGGACATTCTACTTGTTGGGTAGTGAACTGTAAAAACAATGGTGTAAATAGTAGGTGCAAATTCTACCAATTTCCAACAGCGAAATACAAAGTGGAGCAGAGAAGAAAATGGATTGCAGCTGTGAGGAGAAAAAAGTAAGTTACATAACCTCACTTTGTCAGCTCCAATGCAAGAATTCAAACGCGGCGTACATAATGCTTATTAAATAACAATTTTAACTAAAGCGAAATTATAAAATTATTTTTAAGTCCGGATGGATCGCCATGGTGTCCAAAGCCGTGGGATTTAATATGCAGCGAACATTTCATTGGAAATAAAAAATCGGAGGAGCAGTCAAGTCCAAGCTACATACCATCAATCTTCCCTCGTATATATAAAGCAAAAGTGGTGGATCATACTGTTGCAATGACAAGGTATAAAATATGATTTACAAATAACTTAAATCTTCTCCTCCCATATATAAAGCAAAAGTGGTGGATCATATTGTTGCAATGACAAGGTATAAAATATAATTTACAAATAACTTAAATCTTCTCATTTGTTACATTTATTTTAATTACAGACATGATCGTTTCATGAAGCGAAGAAGTGACAACTTGAAACAAATAAAGACAATAAAGCAGCAACAGATTGTTGAAGAATCAATGGAACTGGACAGAAATAATGAGGACTCTGGAGAGGACCAGTGCAATAACGAGAAAAGAACTTGCGATCAGGAATGTCAAGCGGATATTTTTTCCCAAAATGACATTCAACCAGGAAAAACATTTATCTGATACATTAATAATACGACTTGTAGTGATGCTGAGATTCAAACAGAAATAATTATTCCAAGAGTTATTACCGTGTCAAATAAAAAACAATTTAAAGATAAGCAATGCGGCACGCCACAAAAATTGTTCTTCTCTTCTTCACAATAATACAATACAGTACAGTTTAATATTTTGTCTTTTACACATTCTTATGCCTTTCTTATCCATACATATCTTCTTCAATCTCCTATCCTTGTTTTTTAATGCTCTTTTATATCTAAACTTTATCTTATCTTTATCTTATTAAACTCAACATAAACTTAACATATACTCAACATAAACATAATACATAATCGTGAATCTGACACTAACGTAGCCCTTTTTCTAGTTTTTATCACTCTCCGTCAGAATATGACAAATAACACAAACAGTTTTTTCGTAACATAGCTCCAGATTTTTAAAACGCTGATATTTCTTCTAATGTTCTTTTCAATCTGATTTATTCTGTTTCTCTTCCGCTCTATTTTCCTCTTTCCTGCCTTCGCTTTTCTTCCTGTTCCATCCTCGTTTTCTCTCTTTCTTCTTGAATTTCTCTTACCTTCTGTATGCCTACATATTGTATGTATTTTATAATAAAATGGTACATATGTTTCTTAACATTTGGTATTTCTTTGGTTTTCCCTACTATAACATAAGTAACATAATTTGATGTATTCCAATACACTGCTGTTATTAAATCACATAAAAACTTAAAATCAGTTATATTTGGTTACAAATATTTAACCCCGTAAATCGACGCGTTTTTTCGTTTTTGTTGATACTCAATACATTTGCTTGAGCGTTTTCCGTCACTATTTTCTTATATAAATTTGGTAAATAATGTTGAAAATAGAAATTCTCACATTTGGTGATAACACCGTTCAGGAACTTTTCATTGCGATGAACTGGAAAGCAAAAACTGCCATTCTTAACTGGCGAATAAATAAATAAATCACAAACGTTTAATCCAGATATATACGTCTGAATTTGGCACTGTGTGTAGTATGGTGCACTTTCTTTTAATTGCACTTTATCATCTCGAAATTGCAAGTAACTGACATTGCACTTTTTTAAGTCAAAGTCAATAATTGGTTGTTTCGCACAAGAGCTTAAACATTTTAACTCAACGATTTTACTAACACGACTGTTCCCGACAACTACACCATCGAGACTAGCGCACAGCCATGGCTGTGTTTCACTAACAATTAGCCCAACTTTCCTTACTTCACTATCATATAATTTTTGATACTCTATTGCTGCATCTGACTCGTGATCCTTTCCATATCGAGTAGAAGCTGTATCAACTTTTTTTGGGCAAAGCATTTCCGCGACTAGAGACTCAACAGATTTCTTAACTCTACTTTTAATACTATGAGCATTCTTACTCGCAGATATTCTTAAGCTTCTAGCTTCAAACCACTTTTTGCACTCCGATTGCTGTAATGTATCACAGCATAATTTAAGGATTTCATTTTTCGCCACGACAATGAACCTCGTATAAAACTCTTCTTCTTCTTTACTAACTACTTGAGCATTCGTGTACACTGTTTTGCTTTCGCATAAAACGAAGAGACTGTTTAGACACGACTCACACTTCTCTTTTTGTAAAATAATGTCAACTTCGATCAACATTGATTCCATTACATTTTTTATCGTATATTTATTCGTATCCTTGGCCGCTTCGAGCATTACTGTTCGCAGAGCAGAAGGTTCATTCAAGTCATTAATGCTTAACACATATGGTTTGACTTTTGCTTTTTCTTGAGGTGGGAACATTTCAAAAAAATAATTCCCTTTTGAGTATTTTTCTTTAGCAAATTGGCGGGCAGTTGGTTTCCCCCATTGCTGTTCATAATTTGTTTTTGACAAACTCTCCTCATTATTCACGTAGTGAATCACAGCTGCGACGTGTTTACATTTCCCACTTTTATTGTAAACACAAGTACATGAAACACTTGCAACTTTGCGCGTATCATCAATCTAAAAAGAATATATTATAAGAAAATAGTTATCTATTTTTTTTAATTATAAGTAACACATTTCAAAAGAAGTTCATCCAAACCTTACATTCAGTCTTGTGATATATGGCTGAGATGCTACAGAAGTTTTTCTTAATACTTGGGCTTGTATGACATAGCTCTGACCATCTTTTCGATATTCTTCAACGCTGTAAACATGTTCGGCTTTGACTAGCTCTTTACCCTTTGGCACCGTCTCAGGTTGGAATAATATTTCGTGTGTTACTTTTTCAAAACCAGTCTTTATGACTATATCCATTTTATCTGCTGGAATTTTTTAATATGAAAACTACATATACAATTATTTAATATTTACATACTTACATAACTACATCGGTAACCTCAAAATGCATCGAAAAATCATGCAAATATGCGTAATAATTATAATTTACTTACATGTTTACTTATATTATATTACAAAAAAAAATGCTGAACATAATTATGTAAAGGTAATCCTGGAATACTTCTTTTAATTTCATTTAGTTACACTTTTTAATGCTTTCCCAGACACATTACGGCCATACTTTCCAAGTATTTCGCATTTTCGAGCCAACAGATGTCGCCGCGGCAGACTTGCACGGAGCGAATAAAGAATTGTTAGTTTACTAATGTCGATATTGTTACACGAAACCTTGTTACGGAGAACGATCTGAAGTTAGGAAATAACCTTCAAGTCGGCAGTTCTAAGTAGCAATATACAACAGTTGGCAGTGCCGTAATCGTAATACCAGTACGAAAAAGAACTTCACCATACAAATTCATGTTTCCCCCAAAACTTATTATGGTGGTGTTCGATTATTAGTTGCCAGTACTGAAAATGTATATATTCTGTGACATAAACTATCCATTTTCTGTATTGGCAGCTAATAAACGAACACGACCTATATTGTTGGAGACACATTACCTGCGTCCTATGCCTAAGTTAAGTTACATTAAAAAATAAATCTAAAATCATTTGTGTATGTTCAATGGTCTCTAGCTTAAAAAAAATCACATATTATTAAAATATCACAATAATACTCTTTGCATTGTAGTATATGTACAATTTAAAATATGCTTTAAATATTTATATTACCAATTTGCTTTCTTCCTATCTACTTGTGATGTAACATCTCCGCCATATTGGATTATAGTATCGGCTAATATGTCGGCTTATATGTCAGTTACGCGTACTATAAAACATGGCGACGCCCGAAATGATCCGTTAACCATAGCTCATAGTATTCGTACTACAATTAATACATACGCCATTACTGAAAGGATTATCGATTCAAGATCGCACAATTATTATACATTTTACAGAGTCACATGTTTTTAAAAGATTGAAAAAACTGTTTTGTAGAAATCCAAGACATTTTTGTAAAATTTGTATATGGGGTATTCCACGCCAAATTGGACAGTTTGAAAAATTTTGATTTTTGATTTCCTCAATTTTTTTATATTTTTTAGTACCTACCGAAAAACCCTTCCTGGTACATTTTGAGATTTTTTTTTATTATTTAAAAAATTCGCTTTTTTCGGTTTTTTGCTGTCAATTTTTAATAATGGTCTAAATTTAAACTTTTTTTTTCAAAATTTTTGTTTTTTCGTGTACTCTTTAAAAAATATATTAAAAAAATGTTTCCAGTATTTTTGAATAAGATTTTTAAGTTATAAATTGTAAATCTCATTTTCCAGTGTGTGCATATTTTGATTTTCGTCAAAATTTTTTATAGCAAACTACTACTCATTCCACAACTTCCCAGGCCGGTCAAATCGTGGTACCTCCAAAGGTATTATTTTTTTTCGATTTTTGAAAATTTGAATAATTTTTTTCTTTTTATATAATTTCTACAATTTATAATGGTAAAAAGGTGTTTAAAATCAATCAATAGTCGTTAAATCAATTTATAATCAATAAAACAAAAATATCTATTTATTTTCGTAATTTTTTGAAACATCTGATTGGGGTTGAATTTTCAATGTTATTTTTTGTTATAAAATATTTGTCATAAATTTGCCAAATATTGCCGTAAAATTTTCACCTAAACAGAATTATTTAGATGCAAGGGAAAAATTAGATCTGACATACAAAAAAGCTAAGATAATTGCAGGAACGCACAAAATTCATTCAGTTGTTCCAATGGATAGCGGAAATGATAATGGAAATACAAAATGGCGGTCGTAGACGCCGTCCATCTCCCCGGTAGTATCTTACAGCTGTTGGCATGATTTCTCAAAAACTATTCAACCGATTTGAATGAAATTTTGCACAGATCTTCCTTATACTATCAGTTTATCGGTGAACCTAAAAACGTGTGAAATTCGAATTACATCACATAGTTTTTTTTACAAAATGTAGCGAATATTTGGTGAAAAATTACAATATTGACTTTGATAATTTTGCGCCATCGCCATCGCCATCTTCGAATTTCACACGTTTTTTAGGTTCAACGATAAACTGATAGTATAAGGAAGATCTGTGCGAAATTTCATTCAAATCGGTTGAATAGTTTTTGAGAAATCATGCCAACAGCTGCAAGAGACTACCGGCGAGATGGACGGCGTCTGCGATCGCCATTTTGAGTTCAAAAAAATATTGATATATTTTTTTACAATGTTCAAACAGTAAATAAAAAGACTGCAAACTTCCAATGGTATCCGACAATCCATTTTATTTTTTAAAAAAACCTACAAAATCGCTAATTTTCGGACCTTCTAAATGGTCATCCCCCCTTAAGAAATTATTTATTTCCAAATTATGTTGACGTTAAGATGTTTTCGACTATAGAGTTCTAATTGTAGTGATACTACATTTAGAACTAATCACAACACTGCAATTAGAACTCTGTAGTCGAAAACATCTTAACGATGTTATTTAAATAGTTTAAATTTCAATTAATTTATGTTCTGAAGATGACAACGTATTAGTTGTCGAAACGTCAACATAATTTGGAAATAAATAATTTCTTAAAGACCGAAAGACTGCAGAAATCAAATACATTTATAATTTTTTGTAGATATTGTTTTATGGTAGTATAAATTTTACAAAACTTTGGTTCAGTATATCCCGAAATAAAAATAAGCGTCACAACCTAACCTAGTCAAGTTAAACATAACCCAACATAGAAACAACTTTTATCGGCATACAAATTTGACCATTGACAGTTATCTAGATTGTTCTCGAGTAAGCTAAAAATTTTCTTTTTCTCACTTGCATTTTAAAGGACTTAGTAGCTTGGGATCTTTAACAAAGTGGACTTTATGTTATCGACTTACAAAAAAAAGCATGTAACGAACTTTTCAATACCCCACAAAAAATTATATAGAAATTTATAAAATTAATAAAATAAAAGTTTTAATTGTAAATCAGAGTTCTATAAAACCTAGAACAGCAAGAAGCAATAAAGTTCATGTATTTAGATAGTAGTGTTCTTTCTTCTCGAAGAGAGTCTTACTTTTTAAGCATCAAAGGCGATACCGGAGAGGATCTCCAAAAACAAACTTCGATATTAATGCTAATCTGATATTTCTTATTAAATAAAGATGTTAACACAAACTTAAAATCATAGCTATAAATGTATTATTAAAATGTAAATAAATGTACTTTGTTCTGAACATATTTGGAGGAGGTCCTCGAAATGACCAATTGGCATATACTAACATTTTTTTGTAATATTCTTTTGTAATATCTCAAATTTACTGAAAGGTGACAAACAACTTCATAGTATAATTTAAACTAATAAACCATGCGAAGATATACGATAAAATCAAATATATATAAATATTACACCTTAATATCATTAAGGTCCTTGAAGTATCCAATTGGTAAAGAGAAGTATATACAGGGTGTCCGACCTAAGGTGTTCAAGCTGAAAGGTGGTGGTAGAGGGTGAAAATTGGAGACGAAAAGTCAAATACCATTTTTCGAAATTCGGAATAATTACCGAGTTATTAGGTAATACTTCTGACCAATCAGAATGCCCCTTTAGATTCTGGTGTGCATGACAAAAGTTTAGACTCGAACCTACTCGTAATCGGTAACAAAGCAGTGTAGTAATAATAACAAAAGAAGTAAGACGGTGACACCAACACATTAAAGATCTCTCTTCTGATGTTACCACTAACACACTACTACGACCGTGATATGGTATCGTCGGAAACAAAGTATGCACAGGGTGTAATAGTAGTAGTAATAGCATAAAAAATTAAATGACAAAAATCAACTTTCAAATTCTTAATTGTGTTATTAATTCCACAACTTCCACGACCAATGCTGCTATCATTATTATCACTATTATTTTTATTATTATTGTTGTTATTAATATTACTACCACTACATCAATAACAACAACCACAATAATAATAATAATAATAAAGATAATAAAGATAATAATGATAGCAGTATTGGTCGTGGGAATAGTAGATTTAATAACACAATAATTAAGAATTTGAAAGTTGATTTTCGTCATTTATTTTCTTATGTTATTACTACTACTATTACGCCCTGTACATACACTGGGCGCAAAAATTATGGGATGAAAAAAAATCTAAAGTAGGTGATTTTCAAAGTGCTGTAACTTATAGAATAACAGTGGGAAAGCAATTAAAAAAAAAAGCAAATTGAAGCTCCAAGTTTCTAGACTTGGATCTTGAACTCAAAATGTTTTACCATCAGCAGTTTTTGAGTAATCATAATAAAACAAACGGGAAAAAAATTCCAAATTTACGCTTGTTTTTCGGCGGGTCATGGACTTCAATAAATTTTTTTCACGGATTTCATCATAAAGCTCTTTCTGATAATTTAATTCTCTTTAATTTGAGCGGTCGGAAAATCTTGTACGCTGATTTTTCGCTGAAATGACTTCTCAAAGCAAAAAAATCAGTTTTAACTTTGGTAATTATGTACTCGGTAACAAATTATTAAATTCAAAAATAATTTAAAAAAAATGTGACTTCTTTCAATAATTAACATTTTTCTTTTTTTAATCACAAAATGTTAATTATTGTAAGAAATAACATTTGTTAAAATTATTTTTTAATTTACAAATTTTTTACACAATTGCCAAAGTTAAAACTGATTTTTTTGCTTTGATTGACGATAACTCAACGAAAAATCATCGTACAAAGCATTCCGATCTCTCAAATTAAAGAGTATTAAATTATGTGAAAGAGATTTATGATGAAATCAGTGAAAAAAATTTATTGAAGTCCATGGACCTTTTGAAAAACAAGCGAAAATTTGGACATTTTTTTCCCGATAGTTTCCTTACGATTAATCAAAAACTGCTGATGTTAAAACATTTTGAGTTCAGGATCTCAAACCTAGGAACTTGGAGCTTGAATTTGCTTTTTTTTAAAATTGCTCTTCCGCTATTGTTCCTTAACCCATTCGAGACGACGACTGTTTTCGAACACGGTCCCCAGGAGGGGAGTTTTATGTTTTCCTTTCTATTTTTGCACACACGGTGTGCAACCGGTCTCGAATGGGTTAAGTTACAGGACATTAAAAACCACCTAAAAATTTAGGATTTTTTTCTATCCCTTAATTTTGGCGCCTAGAGTATGTATAGGGTGTAATAGCAGTAGTAATAACATAAGAAAATAAATGACGAAAATCAACTTTCAAATTCTTAATTATTGTGTTATTAAATCTAGTATTCCCACGACCAATACTGCTATCATTATTATCCTTGTTGTTATTATTATTATTATTATTGTCGTTGTTGTTGTTGTTGGTGTTGTTGTTATTGATGTAGTGGTAGTAATATTAATAACAACAATAACAACAATAATAATCAAAATAATAGTGATAATAATGATAGCAGCATTGGTCGTCGTAGTAGTAGAATTAATAAAACAATAATTAAGAATTTAAAAGTTGATTTTCACTACTTAAGGGGACATTGACCGTTTTGGCGGCAACCACGACCAAAAACGGCTGAGTTCCTTCTCACCGTAATTTATAAAAAATATTAAATAAAAACCTAAGGTTTTTTGTGCTCATATTAGAGCTTATATTCCAAGCTTTAAATTAACCCAAGATTGGTTTTAAAATTTTAAAAATTAAGCCCGTGCTGACCTTCGAAAGATGACGGAAAAAAAAGTTAAAAATCGGTACTTTCTTGCACAAAATGTTCTCTTTCTCAGCTAATATTGCAGATATCATTTTGATTCTTTTTTCATTTATTAAAGGCACTATCCTAGAACATATTGAGCGGAACAGAATTTGTCTGAAGTTGAAAATTATGGAGATAAAAATTTTTACAACCACTAAAATATAGTCCGATTTTGATCTTTCTCTACTTTTAACACTACATTTTAATACAATAACTTTCTAATAATTTTCCACGCTCACATTGTTTGTTTAACATTAGTGAATAATGTCAAAAAGGGAAATTGAAGATTGGAGCAGTAGAACATAAAAAAAGGAACATTTTGTGCAAGAAAACACCGATTTTCAACTTTTGTTCCGTCATCTTTCGAAGATCAGCACGGGCTAATTTTTAAAATTTTAAAACCAATCTTGGGTTAAATTAAAGCTTGGAATATAAGCTTTAATATGAGCACAAAAAACATACCGCTTCATATTGCAAATATAGTTTCGGTTTAGTAATTTCATTAGAGGAACAATTGCAATACGTCCAAAAGTGTGATGTGAAGGAAGATTAATTTAGAGAATAATGCGGAAAAATTACTTCCTATACAGTATTAGCGATTACTGTAACGTTATTTAAATTCTTTTTAGACCGATACTGATTGTCAATACAAATACACTTATGAATTGGTAATTGCGCGGACGTTTTCAAATAAGATTGGGTTTCTTTGAGGACCTTTTGCACGTGAGAGAATCAATTCTTAATGACAACTTTTATATATTTACAATATGCCTTTTCTGTAATGTGAATGTCTAATAAACAAATACCGATTGATATCGGAAATTTCAGTACTTGATTCTCTCACGTGCAAAAGGTCCTCAAAGAAACAAAATGTTGTTTGAAAACGTCCGCGAAATGACCAATTCATAAGTGTATTTGTATTAACAATCAATATCTGTTTAAGAGATTACTCGACTGTAAATTTGTCAAAAAATCGATTTTTCTTTTAGTGGCCTAAAAGTTGCTCTGAAACTTCTAGAATATGTAGCAAAAAGTTTATTACCCGAAACAATTTTTTTTCATTGTAATTTCGAGCCTTCTCCAAGATTTTTTAATGTCTATGACACATTTCAAAACTTTAAACGTGATTTTCTCGGAACACGATTTTTCAAAACGGCACGCAGCATAATTTCAACAATTTTCATTCCTTTGGTTCCAAATTTTTACAATATCCTTAAAACAACATTCTAAAAAGAAATACGTAGAGGATTTTCGATATGTTAATTTAAACATTAGTTATTAACAACAGATTACCTCTTTTTTTTTGGAAAATGTAATGTTTTCATTCAAATACTCGCCAATCACACAAATTTCAATATTTTTAAAATCCCCTACGTATTTTTCTGGCTATGAACATGTAGAATAAGTGATTTCTTCTTCTTTTTTCTACATGCAAATTTGCACCAGCTACACTGCTTGCCGCAGAGTGCTTCAAATTCAATAAGCCTCGCAAGAATGGCTCAGATTCCGCCGTTTTGTAATGTTTGTCGATCATAATTTTTTGTTTAATAGTTAAATATATGCTTAATCACCTCATCAAATTTTATTAGTCTATTACTATTCCTTCCATCCAAAAAAAATTGACAAAAAAGCGCTTTTTTCTAAACTGTTACAGTGGTGTAACCCCTTAACAAAGATTTAAATAATATTGCAGTAATCCCCAATATTGTATAGGAAGTAATTTTTCCGTATTATTCTCTAAATTAATCTTCCTTCATATCACACTTTTACACGTATCGCAATTGCTCCTCTAATGAAATTACTATACCGAAACTATATTTCCAATATGAATCAGTATTTTCTTAGTAGATATTAACATCATTACACTATCATTTCCAAATTAGTCAGATTTGAGTTAATGAATCGAACCGAGCAAAGCCCTTCTTCATCGCTAACCTTTAAATTTATTCATAACGTTAGCGCATAATTTAATGTTTTTGTGATAAAAAATCAATTGAAATTGGCAATTATTGTATCAAGCTCATTATAAGGCGTCGCGTTTTTTTCAGATTATGTTATCATAATCTAATTTAAATGTCATCTTGACCAAAAATGTTCATACTTGCGATACATCGAGTAGAACCAGGAAAAAGGTCATATTTAAGTGATTTTTCAAAATATACCAAAAAAACTGAAAAAATTTAGGAAGAAATCCCATTTTACCCTGGAATAAAATTATATATATGATTATAGGATTTTCTCTTACGGTGTCTGAGATATCGAATTTTGAAAATGGTACTTACTTTATGGCCACCCTGTACTTGATTCTCTCACATGCAAACGGTCTTCAAAGAAACCAAATCTTATTTGAAAACGTCCGCGAAATGACGAATTCATAAAAGTATTTGTATCAAAAATCGGTATCTGTTTAACAAAGATTTATATAACGTTGCAGTCAATCACCAATACTGTATAGGAATTAATTTTTTCAACACAGATGATTCTTACACAATTTGAGATTACCGTTAATACTTGAGGAATACCCGTTAATACGAAGATTCCTCGAAGTCACCAACTTTCACTTGAAGATGTTCGCAAATTGATAAAATTGACGAATATAGAAAGCGTCGTGCATAACGGACTAGCAAAAGCCCAAAAAACCGATTAAGAATCCTCAAAGATTTTTGAACCGTTGGTCAATTAATAATTTTATCGCATCATTTACTAAATTAATCTTCCTTCCCATCGCACTTTTACATGTATCGCAATTGTTCCCCAAATGAAATAAGTAAAACGAAATTATATTTCCAATATAAATCGGTATTTGTTTATTAGACATTCACATAACAGAAAAGGTATTCTGAAACAATTATAAAGGTATTTTACTTAAAACCTAGTTTAATTTTGGGACATTTAAAAGTTGTCATTAACGCTTGATTCTCTCACGTGCAAAAGGTCCTCAAAGAGACCAAATCTTGTTTGAAAACGTCCGCGAAATGACCAATTCATAAGTGTATTTGTATTAACAATCACTATCTGTTTAACAAGGATTTAAATAACGTTCCAGTAATCACCAATACTGTATAGTAAGTCATTTTTCCGCATTATTCCCTAAATTAATCTTCCTTCACATCACACTTTTACACGTATCGCAATTGTTCCTTTAATGAAATTACTAAACTGAAACTATGTTTCCAATATGAACCGGTATTTGCTTAGTAGACATTCACATACCCCTACAGCACGAAAGATTGTAGCAACATTCCAGCAATATTGTATTGTAATATTGTAATATTGCAAGCAACATTACCGCAATATTGCTATAATATTTCTATGTCCGCGCATAGGAACATTGCAGCAATGTTGCACAACGTTGCAGCAATATTACTTGCAGCCTTGAAGCAATATTCCAGCAACGTTGTAGCAAAGTTGCCATAAGATTTCGGGAAATTGATAATAATATATTTAAATTATTGTTTTCCACAACAATAGAAGAACAAAATAAAAGTATTGGTAGCAAACTGAAATTTTGTACAAATTTAATATTTGTAATAAAAATAGTCTTGTGAAATGTTTAGAGTAAATATGTGTAACCAATACTTTTACTTTTTTCTTCTATTGTTGAAAGAAACAACTACCTACAATAATTGAAAACACAAGAGACAGTGTAATTAATTAAAAAAATATATATTTATTTGTCAGAATAAATATCATCAGAGGAGTTATCGTCGTTATCGTCGTTATCGTCATTATTTTTTAATTCTTTATTTTGTAGGCGGACGCGGCGTGTTTTTGCTTGCGCCAACCATTTTGAAACAGCAGTTTTAATATTTTCATCTGTGCAGTGAGGCGCACACATGATATGTGCAACTTCTGAAAGGGAAATGATGAAAAATTTTAAAAATGTTACATTATATAATATTAAGAGAAATTTGTAGCAAGAAATGATTATCTTATACAACAAAACTACTAACTTCTTATAAGTTTAGCCGTTTCCAATAATTTGAAAGGTCTTTTTTTCTTCCGCCCGTCCCAGCTGAAGAGTTCGGCAAGCGGGTCCGTCCACAACTTCTTCATCATGTTCGATACTACTGGTTTAATTTCATTTCCACCGATGTTTCGCAAAATACCTACCTATACTCCAAATAATACCAACTAAACTTTCCATTAACATATATAGTTCAATCTTGACCATGTCACTAAACTTCAAATCTGCAGATAAAGTAAAGTATTAATGTAATTAAACATCATCATTAAGATGGTACGTTACCAACAATAGAAGAGGAAAGTGAAAGTAAAGGGAAGAAGCCGAAATTTTGTACAAAACTAATACTATTAATTATGTCAAGAAATAATGAAATTTTAAGTGAATTGATCGTGTAGTTTGCGAGATTGATTAATCAAAGTTTACCATTTTAGTAGAATTTTATATATTTTCGTATTTTGATTAATCATATCTCGTAAATTAGACGGGCAATTAACTTAATATTTCACAAGAGTATCTCTTGTCATAAATTAGTTTTGTCCAAATTTCAGCTTCTTCCCTATACTTTCATTTCTTCTTCTATTGTTGGTAATGTACCCCCTTAAAATGAGGAAGTTATAAACAATATTGGCAGATTATAGATTATCACTGTTGTGTTCGCTAGGGGCAATAATTTAAGAATTATAATAACGAATGAATATGTACCATTTTATGCAGAAATTCCCTTTTCTTTAATTTTTGTTCGAACTGGTCTAAGTCTCCGACAGATTTTAATGGTAAGTTTAATTCTTCAACATCGTCGTCGTCTGCGACCATAATATTTCTTGTATTCGATGCATTACTAATTGTTTTTACATCTTTCTCAAGTGAACGAACGCGGCACAATATTTCTGTTAATTTATGGACAACAAATCTTTGAAATTGATCTACAAAAAATTGAAATTAGATTACACATAGGAATAATATATATAATTGTGGTCATGAGAGATAATGCTTTTGTAAGATATTACCATTACTTGTTGTATCGTTTTGTATCGGTCTAGATCTTTCCTCGATTTCATCATTCTGCGAATTATTGCATGGCCGTGAATGTTGAACCGTTAATGCATCATGACATGATGCAATAATTGACGAATGATTGCTGGAAGCTACGTTTGTAGTCGATGGTGTTTTTGACGTCGATGCACTTGTCGGGATTCTTGTACTGCTTGGTAGCACGAGGTTAGATACATGAGGCGGTTCATTAAGTACAAGTGATGATCTGGGTGTTGATTTTCCTGAAATTAATTATTTCATTCTATAGTGTCACGTCCGTAGCGATATGCACTGTAAGAACGAGTGCATATCTGCATAGGTGGACAGTGGCTCAGTGGCAAGGTGCCACGCTCGCATGCGAGAGGTCCCGCGTTCGATTCCCGGGCAGGACCGTTCCACCTTTTTTCCACGCTCGGTCGTCACATGGTGTCAGAAGTGTTTATGAGCCTTTCTCAAGGCCACCCAACCCACTGCCTAGCGTCAATATGGAGAACGAAGAAGAGGGCCTTACAACAATCGTCGATAATATAGAACCCTGGGCCTGCCGAGAGAAGAGGTGTGACGAGGGATAAATAAGGCCGTGAGAAGAGGTCCGACGAGGGCTATAGGTTTACAGAAGACGGACCACAAAGCGTACCGTAATGATATAAAGAAGAAAAAAAAAATAATACAAGAATATAACAAAGAAAAAATGAAAAAGGCCCCTTCCTCATCACCATCATCCGATGCAGGAGCATCGCCTCTTCCTTCAAGGGGGGGAATGTCACGTCCGTAGCGATATGCACTGTAAGAACGAGTGCATATCTGCATAGGTGGACAGTGGCTCAGTGGCAAGGTGCCACGCTCGCATGCGAGAGGTCCCGCGTTCGATTCCCGGGCAGGACCGTTCCACCTTTTTTCCACGCTCGGTCGTCACAATAGATATACAAATGAATTATTGTTGCATTAAAGTAAATAGAATTGTAAATAAACGACGTGCAATTACTTTGTTTAGCAGTATTGCTTTTCTTCGTGACTTTTTTCCGGGATGGTTTATCAGATTCCACACTATTATCGCTGCTGCTGCTGAATCTCTTCTTGGCCTTTTGTCTCCGTTGTATTTTTGCTCTTTGAATATTAGCAGTCTCACTCAACTGATCTGTTTCCTCTAAATGGGAAGTGTCCTCTGCTTCGACAACTTTATCGAGGGCTTTATCCCAAGTATCTAAAAAATACACATTAAATCATCAACATCACGTTTATTTTTTACTATTTTTACATTTTCTATTAATTTTATTTAGATTCGCTTAAACTTACCCGTCTTTCCGAAAACCCGTCTTACATCTAGTTTTGTCCAACCATCAAGCTCATTTGTGGGTGGCATTTGACGAGTAATTGCTCGATCAATTGATAATTTCGAGGTTAGAAATTCCGGCCACCAGCTTTTTCCCTCATTTTCATCTAACCACAATGTCCGAATAATTTGTAAACCATCGTCGAATTCGACGATGGCAAATATCTTTCCCGTTGACATTTTGTTCCGTTTAAAAAATATGAAATCGCTATTTACGCGTATTATAACTCGTGTAACAAATTTTCGACTTCGCGCTCGTTATACACGCGCGTTGAATAACAGGCACGACATACAGCTAGACAACAAAAAACAATTCAGAAACTCGAAAGCAGCGTGTGGCGGACTGGATCTCTACGGCGCAGTATCTAGTATAGATGTGTATACGCCCGTGCTATATATGCATGACAATAAATTCTCACGTAGAGGTCCAGTCCGCCACATTTTCTTGTTTACAATAAGTTTTTTAAGCAGTTTGTATTTTAACTATATTCTTTATATGTTTAAGATAAAAAAATAAATAAAATGTAGTTATAAATAATTATGTAATATATACTGCACTTATGTAGTATACTGACAAATAGAAAACATTTATTCATAATCCTGTGACGAATAGACCAATGAAAGCCGACAATAAGCGTCGGTGTACGCTTGCGCGCACGTCAACATAAATGTTCTAATGCGTGAAATAACTGATCGTTGTGCACACAGGACTTTATATTAGCTTATTGAAAATGAAAGTATTTCCTGAACGATAAACTTGAATCTGAATGCCCATTGTAATGCATAAATATTCAATAGTGCATATTAAAGATCGCATTTGTATAATTCCATCATGTTGGATATGCGACAAAAGGAATAGAACTCTGTGGCCCAGTCATTTAACCTCGAATGTGTTATTAGACATTGCCATAATTGAAGAAAAGTTGCCTGACGTTAATGAAGAATGGACTTCATACAAAATTAAAAGGTGGATCAGTTGTTGTGGTACGTAGATAATCGAAATAAATATATTCTTTTTCACTATTATCAATATAATAATGTTTGTAAAAGTTATTTTACTTTTTAACATACAGTAGTACAACTGTAGTTTTTCATAAAACATTTCAAACGATTTTTATAGTTTGATTAGTATAATTGTGTATACGATTTATAGATACGTGGGAAGAAGCTTTAGTTATGCTGGAACAAGCTCGTCGAAACAGCACCAAGCAAAATGAGCCATCCATTGTACAAGGTAAACATTCTCCGCGGGCAGTGAAAAAAACATTTTTTCAATTACCGGCTTCACTATATTGACTATAATATTAATTATTACTTCCAGATAAGTTACACAAGAGAAAACGATTTCATGCTTGTTCTGATAGACACCAACGGCGAATTATAGAACAAGAAACCGAAAAACACTTACGTCAAATTGCAAATGTTAATCGTCATAGCTGTCCTGTAGTCGAAGCTGAGATGTGGTTAGATGAAGATGAAGATATGGAAATCGGAAGAAACTTTTTGAGTAGTGACACTGAGTCATTGAATTATTCAAGGGCAATATTTAACGATGAAGTAGAAGAAGGAGTTGTAATAAACGATATTCATAATGACACGCATGAGTACTCGGAATACTCCGTAGATAAC
Organism: Gasteruption jaculator; assembly: GCA_949825005.1. NCBI lineage: Eukaryota > Metazoa > Arthropoda > Insecta > Hymenoptera > Gasteruptiidae > Gasteruption > Gasteruption jaculator. The sequence goes on from CATKWD010000150.1 coordinate 30,034, forward strand.
ATAGATAACGCAGTATATTGTGCTACAATTGAAAACGACGTAACCGAAAGCCAAACAGATTTATCATCTGATATAACACAATGGGCTGGATCATTTGGCATCTGTCTTAATGCAACAAATGCATTGTTACGTATATTGAACCGGCACATACCGAACTGTTCATTGCCATTAGATGCAAGAACTTTACTCTGCACACCTCGCGCAGTTACTATTATGACCATGGGTGACGGACAATATTTACACTTCGGAGTAGAGGCTGCTCTACGATTAATAATGCGAAACAATGGCAATTCTAATGTCAGTCATATAAAGTTGTCCCTAAATACTGATGGCTTGCCAATATCAAGATCATCGAGGTATGCATTCTGGCCTATACTAATCGCTGACAAATCGTCTAATTCGGTTCAAATGGTTGGTGTTTACAACGGTATGAAAAAGCCGTCATCGGCGAATGATTACTTGAGGATATTTGTCGATGAATTGAAATCCGTCATTGAGAAAAAGTTTATGTACGAAGATAAAAAAATCAGTGTTTCGCTTTCTAGTATCATCTGTGATGCGCCAGCGAAATCTTTTATATTATATACTAAAGGACATACCGGCTTTTCGAGTTGTTCGAAATGTACTATAATTGGTCAATCCGTCAACAGAACAACTTGCTTTCCATATGAAGAAGTTCCCAGTCGATTACGAACAGATGAAGATTTTGTATTGCAATCAGACGAGGAGTATCATCGAGGTCGGAGTATTTTAACAGAGATACGACACATTGGGCTAGTGTCCAATGTTCCACTAGACTATATGCACTTAATTTGCATAGGATGTGTTAAGAAACTTTTACTTTTGTGGCTGTACGGACCGCTTCGGGTCAGAATTGGTTCCAACAGTAGTAATACTATTTCCGAAAACTTAATTTCGATGCGCAATATGGTTCCATCAGAATTCGCACGTAAGCCACGAGGATTATTGGAAATATGCAACTGGAAGGCAACCGAATTCAGACAGTTCTTGTTGTATACTGGCCCTATTGCATTAAAATCAATTGTTAACAAGAATATTTATGTTCATTTTTTAACTCTACATGTAGCTGTATCAATTTTAGTCAGCCCACATTTAGTTGAACATGCAATTAATATCAAATATGCAGAAAATTTATTAAAGTACTTTGTTCAAAATTTCGAAATTCTTTACGGGAAACAATTTCTAAATCACAACGTGCATAATTTGCTGCATTTGTGCGACGATGTGAGAAAATTTGGTACTTTAGATAACTTTAGTGCATTTCCTTTTGAAAATTTCCTGTCGACATTAAAGAGAAAGATTAGAAAACCTGAAAAACCGTTAGAACAACTTGCACGGAGATATGGTGAACAGACAATGTCAAATCTGTCTAAATATCCATTAATTTTAGATAATTTAATGCTTCGGAAACAACATTCCACCGGTCCATTGTTACATACTGCTCAGAATTCAAAATTTTATCAGTACAAAATATTTTAAAAAAATTCATTCCTCGTAAATTGCAATGATGAACGTAATAATTGCGTACAGCTGAATGATGAATCTATAATTATCGCCTTAAATATAGTAAAAATAGAGAATGATGATATTTATGTTATAGGGCACAATTGTAAAATAATTTCAGAAGTGTACAATCAACCAATTTCATCGACACTTCTTAATATTTATGAAATCTCTATTAAAAAAGACTGTCTATTTCAATGGCCAGTCTCTGAGATAAAGAAAAAAATGTGTAAATTAAAACGTTTAAAAAAAGCGACATATTTTGTAATACCATTAAGGCATTAATTTGTACTGAAAAAAATAAAATTCAATATTTTGAACTTCTATATTATATAATATTTTTTTACCTAGGTTATAGTTACATAAATGGAAATGTCACTGCAATGTTGCACTACCACATTGTAATCCTAGAATATAGAAATGTTGCTGCAATGTTATACTGCAACATATTGTAAGAATAGAACATAGTAAATGTTGCTGCAAAGTTGCTGCAATGTTGGACTACAACATTGTAAGCATAGAATATAAAAATGTTGCTGCAATGTTGTACTGCAACATTGTAAAAATAGAACATAGTAAATGTTGCTGCAAAGTTGCTGCAATGTTGGACTGCAACATTGCAAGCAAGAACATAATAAATATTGCTGCGACGTTGCTGTAATATTACATTGCAAGTGCAATCTAAAAACATTGCTGCAACGTTGCTGCAATCTTTTGTGCTGTTGGGGTATCAGAAAAGGTATTCTGAAACAAGAATAAGAGGTATTTTACTTAAAACCTACTTTAATTTTGGAACATTTAAATGTTACCATTAATACTTCATTCTCTCACGTGCAAAAGGTCCTCGAAGAAACCAAATCTTATTTGAAAACGTCCGCGAAATGACCAATTCATAAGTGTATTTGTGTTAACAAAGTCAGTTACCGGCAGTCGGCTATAGTTTCCGGGATATGTGCAGGTGTTCCTCAAGTATTAACGATAATCTCAAATTGGGTAAGAATAATCTGTGTTGAAAAAATTATTCCTATACAGTATTGGTGATTACTACAATGTTATTTAAATCCTTGTTAAACAGATACTGATTGTTAATACAAATGCACTTATGAATTGGTCAGTTCGCGGACGTTTTCAAGCAAGATTTGGTTTCTTTGAGGACATTTTACACGTGAGAGAATCAATTGTTAACGACAACTATTAAATGTTCCAAAATTAAACTAGGTTTTAAGTAAAATACCTTTTATAATTGTTTCAGAATACCTTTTCTGTTATGTGAATGTCTAATACACAAATACCGATTTATATAGGAAATATAGTTTCGGTTTAGTAATTCATTAGAGGAACAGTTACCATACGTGTAAAAGTGTGATATGAAGAAAGATTAATTTAGGGAATAATACGAAAAAATTACTTCCTAGACAGTATTGGTGATTACTGCAATGTTATTTAAATGCTTGTTAAACAGATACTGATTGTTAATACAAATACACTTATGAATTGGTCAGTTCGCGGACGTTTTCAAATAAGATTTGGTTTCTTTGAGGACCTTTTGCACGTGAGAGAATCAAGTGTTAACGACAAATATTAAATGTTCCAAAATTAAACTAGGTTTTAAGTAAAATACCTTTTATAATTGTTTAAGAATACCTTTTCTGTTATGTGAATGTCTAATAAACAAATACCGAGTTATATCGGAAATTTCGTTACTTGATTCTCTCACGTGAAAAGGTCCTCAAAGAAACCAAATCTTATTTGAAAACGTCCGCGAAATGACCAATTCGTAAGTGTATTTGTATTAAGAAAGTTACCGGCAATTGGCTACAGTTTCCGGGATATATGCAGGTGTTCCTCAGGTATTAACGATAATCTCAAATTGTGTAAGAATAATCTGTGTTGAAAAAATTACTTCCTGTACGGTATTGGTGATTACTGCAACGTTATTTAAATCCTTGTTAAACAGATACTCATTGTTAATGTAAATACACTTATGAATTGGTCATTTCGCGGACGTTTTCAAATAAGAATTGGTCTCTTTGAAGAACTTCTGCACGTGAGAGAATCAAATACTGAAATTTCCGGTATGAATCGGTATATGTTTATTAGACATTCACATTACAGAAAAGGCATATTGTAAATATATAAAAGTTGCCATTAACACTTGATTCTCTCACGTTCAAAAGGTCCTCAAAGAAACCAAATCTTGTTTGAAAACGTCCGCGAAATGGCCAATTCATAAGTGTATTTGTATTAACAATCAGTATCTGTTTAACAAGGATTTAAATAACGTTGCAGTCAATCACCAATACTGTATAGGAATTAATTTTTTCAACACAGATGATTCTTACACAATTTGAAATTACCGTTAATACTTGAAGAATACCCGTTAATACGGAGATTCCTCGAAGTCACCAACTTTCACTTGATGATGTTCGCAAATTGATAAAATTGACGAATATAGAAAGCGTTGTGCATAAAGAACTAGCTAAAGATAAAAAACCCGATTGAGAATTCGCAGAGATTTTTGAACCGTTGGTCAGTTAATAATTTTATCGCATCATTCACTAAATTAATCTTCCTTCCCATCACACTTTTACACGTATCGCAATTGTTCCTTTAATGAAATTACTAAACTGAAACTATATTTCCAATATGAATCGGTATTTGCTTAGTAGACATTCACATATCAGAAAAGGTATTCTGAAACAAGAATAAGAGGTATTTTACTTAAAACCTACTTTAATTTTGGAACATTTAAAAGTTACCATTAATACTTCATTCTCTCACGTGCAAAAGGTCCTCGAAGAAACCAAATCTTATTTGAAAACGTCCGCGAAATGACCAATTCATAAGTGTATTTGTATTAACACAGTCAGTTACCGGCAGTTGGCTATAGTTTCCGGGATATGTGCAGGTGTTCCTCAAGTATTAACGATAATCTCAAATTGTGTAAGAATAATCTGTGTTGAAAAAATTAATTCCTATACAGTATTGGTGATTACTGCAACGTTATATAAATCCTTGTTAAACATATCCTGATTGTTAATACAAATGCACTTATGAATTGGTCATTTCGCGGACTTTTTCAAATAAGATTCGGTTTCTTTGAGGACCTTTTGCACGTGAGAGAATCGAGTATTAATGGCAACTTTTAAATGATCCAAAATTCAACTAGGTTTTAAGTAAAATACCTGTTATACTTGTTTCAGAATATTTTTTCTGTTACGTGAATATCTACTAAGCAAATACCGATTCATATTGGAAACATTATTTCGGTTATGTAATTTTATTAGAGGAACAACTGCGATACGTGTAAAAGTGTGATGTGAAGGAAGATTAATTTAGGAAATAATGCGGAAAAATTACTTCCGATATAGTACTGGTGATTACTGCAACGTTACATAAATCCTTGTTAAACCGATTCGGATTGTTAATACAAATACACTTATGAATTGGTCACTTCACGGACGTTTTCAAACAAGATTTGGTCTCTTTGAGGACCTTTCACACGTGAGAGAGTTAAATATTAATGGCAACTTTTAAATGGCGAACCAATACGAAACTCCGTAACACAAAATAGAGGTGCTCAAACGAAAATCTGACCTTTGTTTAACCTTGAAGACCTTCACAAAGTGCACAACTAATGCCGCCAGTTTGACCAGCTTTCTGAACCTACCAATGTTTGTTTGAACCTTTTTTTCTTAAAGCACACTTTTTAGGAGATGCCATTGTACCCTGTTCTTCCATGAGATAGTTTTTCATGGTCGTTTTACACATGGAATAAGATCCCGTAACCAAAACAGGGGTACCCGCTTAAAAAAAAGTTAATCTTCATTTGATCTTCAATGTGCAATTAATTTTAGCCAAAATCGTATTATATACGTATTTGAATATTTAGGTGTCTTCCCTGAGTATGTAGACATTTTTTTGCAGAACCACATATTTTGTTATTAAAAATTTGTTGAAAAAATTCTGAAGAAATATGTTTGAACTCTATGGAAAAAAGCGATGCAATTTTTGATGCCATTAATGAAGTAAACTTACAAATACATTTTTTAAATCAAAAGTCCTCAAAAAGGACGATTATTGTAATGTCCTCGAAAGGGAAAATTGTTATACATTTTCAAAATATAAGCTATATATGAATAAAAATTATTTTTTCAGGTATACATCGCCGATGTATATCGAAATTTTACGATGTATAACCTATCTATAGCTTTTGGTAAAAGTCCTTGAATTGACCAATTCTAATATATATATATATATCCGACACCTTAGGTCGGACACCCTGTGTATATACAGGGTGTCCCAAAATTAATTGACCACCCGAAATATGGTGACTGCTGGTCACATCCCGAAACGAAATCCGTTTGCGAAAATGCGATAAGTACAGCCGTTTTCGCGTAATATCACATTTAAGTTAGCCAATCAGGATGCAGCGTCTCGACGTCGCTACTACTGGTGTATTGCAAAGTATGTGAAATGACGATCGGAAGATGTTTTTCAAATATTTTGCTCTTTATCAAATTTGTCGCGCTCGTTCGAAACAAATGCTAGATGGAGAGTTCGATAAAAACTAATTTTTCACTTGCAGATCATACTTCAATATGGTATTTTCAACAAGACAAATAAATAATAGTATTTACATTTTTTCTTTACGTTTTTCAAATTTCTTTCAAATACATATTTCAAGACTTAGATAAATTATTTCTTTTAATTATTAAGAGGCTACACACTTAATCACGTGAAAGCTAGATATTTTCTGGTAAATGTAATTTCAGTAGATTCTCCGAATAAGATACCACGGGTTCCCCTTCGCAAATCCACTACCCCCACTCCTAATTTCTCTTCGCCTCTGAATGTTTGGAGTTGCGTACTCCGAATAAGATACCACGTAAATAAACGAGAAAAAATGAGAATTATTTACACAACGACTTTTTTAAATTTATTATCATGAATTATTAATTATTTAAGATCAGATTTTAATTTTTTTGGTTTAAAATTCATAGAGAATTTTCAATAACTCGTAAACGTAGTTTTTTGTCAAGGACATGAACTCAAGCCTATTTTGATGTGTTTTTAATGTTTAAAATTGATTTACTTACGTAAGATAATTGCATAAACGGTAAAAATAGCCTTTCTCCTCTCTTTCTTTCCTGTCAACACTGCGAGAACTCCTCGTTTGCGGACTTTCAATCGCGTGACAAAAAAAAGAAGGAAAAGGATATGGAATACAAAACAACCTACATTATCGGTTTAACTTTAAATGGTAATTCTCGGAACCGTATTCCCCTTCGGCCCCTTGTGGTATCTTATTCGGAGAATCTACTGTACTCCGTGGTTTCTCTTCTTTAAACAACATTGTAACATTATGTGTCAAAGCAATTAAGTTAATCGGTTCAATACCTACATTTGAACTGCATGTCAAACTTTAAACATGTTTTAAAACGCGTATCTGAAACATCTTGAAAATTTATAATTTGAAGACCTATTTATAATTAAACGACTGCCGTTTTGTCAAAAAAACAATACTTTTAAAATCAGCAACGAAAAAACTACATAATTTTATACAGTTTGGGAAAATTTTAGTCCGGTTTGTGTCAGGTAAGTCCTATTTGAACTACATCTGGTATGACGGAGCACTTTTTCAAACAACGTCTTATGCAAACGGACAGTACCTTTGAGCTTTGTACTAATTCGAGTCGTTAAAAAAAAGGAAAATATTAAAATGATAGTCTTTTATGGTACTATTTCTGATAGTACCATTGGACATTGAAAAAGAAATTTCACTACTCTAATATTAAGATTTAGGGTAACAAATTTTAAAAAACAATAAATTTTCTTTCTGTTAACTTTTTTGGCAGCTTCTCGTTATGCAATCATGTTGATACCAGTTTGGATCGTGGACCCGATGTCTAATCTGCAAAAATATTCGTTTCAAAAATTGTTTGCCCATCCGGGTGAAACAAAATGGTGCAGAAAATAAACATTTTTATTTATTATCATTCGAATTCTTTACTTTAAAAACTATCAACTTTTCGAAAAAAATATACAGAGTGAAAAATATTTTAACATGTTAAGTGCCACGCTAAATTCACAAGACAACCTATTCATGCCGCGTGACTCGGAGTGTTATACACTATTGTATTTGGCATAACCGGTGGGGCCTGAACGCAAAGTTTTGCGCCGGTCCCTAGGGACCGGCGTGGCGCTTAACATGTTAAATTTATCAAAGAATACCTCAGTATTTTTTCAGCTTTTTCTATAAATTTCAAAAAAAGTTCAGCTCGTATTTTTTTAGAATTTCAAAAAATTCACGCAAAATTCTTTAAAAAATCAGTACGATAACTATTTTTTATGAAACTGGATAGTTTTCGATTAAAAAATTTCAAATATGATACCACATTTTTACATAGTGGATCGAATTCACCATCTGATCACATTGTTTTATTAAAAAACTATCAACTTTCTGGAAAGATCCAAATTAGTGAAAATAAACTTACAATTATCGAAGGAATACATAATTTTTTCAAAATTTTCCGTGAATTTTTTTAAATTGATAAAAAGTTAGAGTTCAACATTTTTAAACAGTTATAAAAAAATGAAAAAGGTCTGGAGTATTTGTTGATGAATGCTAAGCACTTTTCACTCTGAATATTTTTAAATAAAGTCGATAGTTTTTAAAGTAAAGAATTCGAATGATAATAAATAAAAATGTTTATTTTCTGCACCATTTTGAGTCACCCGGATGGGTAAAAAAATTTTGAAACGAATATTTTTGCAGATTAGACATCAGATTAGACGGATTAGCTGCCAAAAAAGTTAACAGAAAGAAAATTTATTGTTTTTTAATATTTGTTATCCGAAATCTTAATATTAGAGTAGTGAAATTTCTTTTTCAATGTCCAATGGTACTATCAGAAATAGTACCATATAAGACTATCATTTTAATATTTTCCTTTTTTTTAACGACTCGAATTAGTACAAAGCTCAAAGGTACTGTCCGTTTGCATAAGACGTTGTTTGAAAAAGTGCTCCGTCATACCGGATGTTGTTTAACCCTTTGAGTGCCGAAGGCCGATATATCGGCTCTTGCTGCACTGGCGAGAAGTGCCAGAGCCGATATATCGGCCCGCGCCTTGTAGCGCTTTACTATAAATTATCTTTCTTTTTTCTATAATTTTAAAATGAGTTGAAGAAACTAGTGTCATAGTTTTGTTCTGTATTTCATCCATAATAAGCAGCTTTTTGAATCATTTAATATTGTTTCTCGTTTGGTTTTTACAAGCATTTTTCCGAACCCTTGTAAAACTATGAAATTCGGCCGGTTTTTCTCGCATAGGCACCTCTATTTCGCCCGGCACTAAAAGGGTTAAATAGGACTTACCTGACACAAACCGGACTAAAATTTTCCCAAATTGTATAAAATTATGTAGTTTTTTCGTTGCTGATTTTAAAAGTATTGTTTTTTGACAAAACGGCAGTCGTTTAATTATAAATAGGTCTTCAAATTACAAATTTTCAAGATGTTTCAGATACGCGTTTTAAAACATGTTTAAAGTTTGACATGCAGTTCAAATGTAGGTATTGAACCGATTAACTTAATTGCTTTGACACATAATGTTACAATGTTGTTTAAAGAAGAGAAACCACGGAGTACAGTAGATTCTCCGAATAAGATACCACAAGGGGCCGAAGGAGAATACGATTCCGAGAATTACCGGTCCCCACTCAGCGGCCTGCTACGCCAGAAAGGAATAGAACTCTCGTCCTTTGAATAAGATACCATGCAAAATAGTTTAAAGTTAAACCGATAATGTAGGTTGCTTTGTATTCCATATCCTTTTCCTTCGTTTTTTTGACACGCGACTAGAAGTCCGCAAACGAGGAGTTCTCGCAGTGTTGACAGGAAAGAAAGAGAGGAGAAAGGCTATTTTTACCGTTTGTGCAATTATCTTACGTAAGTAAATCAATTTTAAACATTTGAAACACATCAAAATAGGCTTGAGTTCATGTCCTCGACAAAAAATTACGTTTACGAGTTATTGAAAATTCTCTGTGAATTTTAAACAAAAAAAAAATTAAAATCTGATCTTAAATAATTAATAATTCATGATAATAAATTTAAAAAATCGTTGTGCAAATAATTCTCATTTTTTCTCGTTTATTTACGTGGTATCTTATTCGGAGTACGCAACTCCAAACATTCAGAGGCGAAGAGAAATTAGGAGTGGGGGTAGTGGATTTGCGAAGGGGAACCCGTGGTATCTTATTCGGAGAATCTACTGAAATTACATTTACCAGAAAATATCTAGCTTTCACGTGATTAAGTGTGTAGCCTCTTAATAATTAAAAGAAATAATTTATCTAAGTCTTGAAATATGTATTTGAAAGAAATTTGAAAAACGTAAAGAAAAAATGTAAATACTATTATTTATTTGTCTTGTTGAAAATACCATATTGAAGTATGATCTGCAAGTGAAAAATTAGTTTTTATCGAGCTCTCCATCTAGCATTTGTTTCGAACGAGCGCGACAAATTTGATGAAGAGCAAAATATTTGAAAAACATCTTCCGATCGTCATTTCACATACTTTGCAATACACCAGTAGTAGCGACGTCGAGACGCTGCATCCTGATTGGCTAACTTAAATGTGATATTACGCGAAAACGGCTGTACTTATCGCATTTTCGCAAACGGATTTCGTTTCGGGATGTGACCAGCAGTCACCATATTTCGGGTGGTCAATTAATTTTGGGACACCCTGTATATATACAGGGTGTCCGACCTAAGGTGTCCAAGCCGAAAGGTGGTGGTAGAGGGTGAAAATTGGAGATGAAAAGTCCAATACCATTTTTCAAAATTCGGAATAATTACCGAGTTATTAAGTAATACTTCTGACCAATCAGAATGCCCCTTTAGATTCTGGTGTGCATGACAGAAGTTTAGACTCAAACCTACTCGTAGTCGGTAACAAAGCAGAAGTAGTAATAATAACAAAAGAAGTAAGACGGTGACACCAACACATTAAAGATCTCTCTTCTGATGTTACCACTAACACACTAGTACGACTGTGATATGATATCGTCGGAAACAAAGTATGTACAGGGTGTAATAGTAGTAGTAATAACATAAGAAATTAAATGACAAAAATCAACTTTCAAATTCCTAATTGTGTTATTAATTCCGCTACTTCCACGACCAATGCTGCTATCATTATTATCACTATTATTTTTATTATTATTGTTGTTATTAATATTACTACCACTACATCAATAACAACAACCACAATAATAATAATAATAATAATAATGACAATGATAATGATAATAATGATAGCAGTATTGGTCGTGGGAATGGTAGATTTAATAACACAATAATTAAGAATTTGAAAGTTGATTTTCGTCATTTATTTTCTTATGTTATTACTACTACCATTAGGATCTGGACATGGGGTATTCCACGCCAAATGGGACGGTTTGAAAAATTTTCTTAAAAAATTTTCTTATTTTTTTGGTATTTTTTACAAATAATAAATACAAAAAAATATTTACAGTGTTTTTAATCGATATTTTTGAATTTTAAGTTTTCAATCGTGTTTTTAAAACTGTGTGTAGCCTTCGATTTTCTTGAAGATTTTCTGTTTTAAACATCTATCCGTCCTGCAACTTTTAAGGCCGGTCCGGTAGTGGGCCTTCCATAATTACTATTTTTTTTCGATTTTTAACAATTAAAAAAACTTTTTTCGCTATAAATTATTATCAGTATCGATTTTTAAATATTTAATTTTTAATTTGAAAATTTTCAAATATTTTTCCAAAAATTTTTAATTTTTAAAAGGTATTGATAATAATTAATACCGAAAAAAAAATTTTTGTAATTTTTAAAAATCGAAAAAAATAGTAATTCTGGAAGGCCCACTACCGGACCGGGCTTAAAAGTTGCAGGACGGATAGAAGTTTAAAATAGAAAATCTTCAAGAAAGTCGAAGGATACACACAGTTTTAAAAACACGATTGAAAACTTAAAATTCAAAAATATTGATTAAAAACACTTTAAATATTTTTTTTGTATTTTTTTCTGTAAAGGCCATCTAAAAACGAAAATTAAAAAAAAATAATTGAATTTCGACCTTTATAAGGAAAGTTATGAGGAAAAAACCAAAAAATGAACGGTTTTTTGAAAATTCGATATTTTTTTAACAAGTGATCGAAAAAATCTCGAAATTTACCAGGAAACTTCTTTTGAGGGGTACTAAAAAATACCAAAAAATTAAGAAAATTAAAAAAAAAGTTTTCCAAACCGTCCGATTTGGCGTGGAATGTCCCACATACACTGGGCACAAAAATTAAGGGATGGAAAAAAATATAAAGTAGGTGATTTTCAAAGTGCCGTAACTTAAAGAATAACAGTGGGAAAGCAATTAAAAAAAAGCAAATTGAAGCTCCAAGTTTCTAGACTTGAGGTCTTGAACTCAAAATGTTTTACCATCAGCAGTTTTTGAGCAATCATAACAAAACAAACGGGAAAAAAATTCAAAATTTACGCTTGTTTTTAAAAGGGTCATGGACTTCAATAAATGTTTTTCACTGATTTCATCATAAAGCTCTTTCTGATAATTTAATTCTCTTTAATTTAAGCGGTCGGAAAAATTTGTACGCTGATTTTTCGCTGACATGAGTTCTCAAAGCAAAAGAATCAGTTTTAACTTTGGTAATTATGTACTCGGTAAAAAATTATTAAATTAAAAAATAATTATAAAAAATGTGACTTCTTACAATAATTAATATTTTTCGTTTTTTAATCAAAAAATGTTAATTATTGTAAGAAATAACATTTGTTAAAATTATTTTTTAATTAAAAAATTTTTTACACAATTGCCAAAGTTAAAACTGATTTTTTTGCTTTAATCGACGATAACTCAACGAAAAATCATCGTACAAAGCATTTCAATCTCTCAAATTAAAGAGTATTAAATTATGTAAAAGAGCTTTATGATGAAATCAGTGAAAAAAATTTATTGAAGTCCATGGACCTTTTGAAAAACAATCGAAAATTTGGACATTTTTTTCCCGATAGTTTTCTTACGATTAATAAAAAACTGTTGATGTTAAAACATTTTGAGTTCAGGATCTCAAACCTAGGAACTTGGAGCTTAATTTGCTTTTTTTTTAAATTGCTCTTCCACTATTGTTCCTTAACCCATTCGAGACGGCGACTGTTTTCGAACACGGTCCCCAGGAGGGGAGTTTTATGTTTTCCTTTCTATTCTTGCACACACGTTGTGCAGTTGGTCGCGAATGGGTTAAGTTACAGGACTTTAAAAACCACCTAAAAATTTAGGATTTTTTTTCATCACTTAATTTTGGCGCCTAGAGTATGTATATGGTGTAATAGCAGTAGTAATAACATAAGAAAATAAATGACGAAAATCAACTTTCAAATTCTTAATTAATGTGTTATTAAATCTACCATTCCCACGACCGATACTGCTATCATTATTATCCTTGTTGTTGTTGTTATTATTATTATTATCGTTGTCGTTGTCGTTGTCGTTGTCGTTGTCGTTATCATTATTATTATTATTGTCGTTGTCTCACCGTTGATCTCACCGTAATTTATAAAAAATATTAAATAAAAACCTAAGGTTTTTTGTGCTCATATTAAAGCTTATATTCCAAGCTTTAAGGGGGGCAATACATGTAGACGGTAAGAAAATAGTCAATTTTTATCATTTTTTTTCTTAAGGAACAAAACGTTTTAAATTTTTGAAACTTTAGGTACACTTTACTACATAATTAAACTGTTTAAATAAATTTTTCCATTAAGGAATATTGTCAAATGGCGAAGTTCTGTCGTGATCTTTCAGGAAGGTTTTAGCGGCAGTTACCCGTTTGTGGGAGTCCTAACGACTTTAATATTCATCTTAAAAATATGAATCAAAAATTTTTAGTATTTTAACATCCAGATGCTGAACTTATACCTAAGAAACATTTAAAAAACTGAAAATTACAAAAGTGGAATACTTCAGGCAAAAAACTGCAATTTTACGTAAAATTTTTTTTTCTTTTTGGCAATAAAAAAATCAATTTCGAAAAGCGATATTCATAAACAAGTAGGTATAAGTTCAAGGTAATATTGTTATTGAGTTGTGTGTACAATTTTAGCACGATCGGTGGATTCGTTTTAAAGTTGTGTTTCCCACAATCTTAAAGAATGTAGTTTTCCGCAAAACGTTTTTGAAGTTCGAAACAACGAAAACTCAATCACTTTAGTAACTTACCGGCTAATTAGCGATTCCAGAGACACACCGAATTTCAGTTTAAAACTTTACCACTTTATTCTTGAGATGTTTAATTAACATTTTATGAAGAAAACAAAAATTAGATTTTTTGAAGCTGCTACATGTATTGCCCCCCTTAATTTAACGCAAGATTGGTTTAAAAATTTTACAAATTGAGCCCCTGCTGACCTTCGAAAGATGGCGGTAAAAAAGTTAAAAAATCGGTATTTTCTTGCACAAAATATTTTTTTTCTCAGCTAATATTGCAGATATCATTTTGATTCTTTTTTCGTTGATTAAAGGCACTACCCTAGAACATATTGAGTGGAACAGAATTTTTCTGAAGTTGAAAGTTATGGAGATACAAATTTTTACAACCACTAAAACATAGTCCGATTTTGATCTTTCTCTACTTTTAACATTACATTTTAACAAATAATTTTCTAATAATTTTCCACGCTCACATTGTTTGTTTAACATTAGTGAATAATGTCCAAAAGGGAAATTGAAGATTGGAGCAGTAGAACATAAAAAAAGGAACATTTTGTGCAAGAAAACACCGATTTTTCAACTTTTGTTCCGTCATCTTTCAAAGATCAGCACGGGCTTAATTTTTAAAATTTTAAAACCAATCTTGGGTTAAATTAAAGCTTGGAATATAAGCTTTAATATGAGCACAAAAAACCTTAGATTTTTATTTAATATTTTTTATAAATTACGGTGAGATCAACGGTGAGACAACGACAATAATAATAATAATGATAACGACAACGACAACGATAATAATAATAATAACAACAACAACAAGGATAATAATGATAGCAGTATCGGTCGTGGGAATGGTAGATTTAATAACACATTAATTAAGAATTTGAAAGTTGATTTTCGTCATTTATTTTCTTATGTTATTACTACTGCTATTACACCCTATACATACTCTAGGCGCCAAAATTAAGGGATGAAAAAAAATCCTAAATTTTTAGGTGGTTTTTAAAGTCCTGTAACTTAACCCATTCGCAACCGACTGCACACCGTGTGTGCAAGAATAGAAAGGAAAACATAAAACTCCCCTGCTGGGGACCGTGTTCGAAAACAGTCGCCGTCTCGAATGGGTTAAGGAACAATAGTGGAAGAGCAATTAAAAAAAAAAACAAATTAAGCTCCAAGTTCCTAGGTTTGAGATCCTGAACTCAAAATGTTTTAACATCAACAGTTTTTTATTAATCGTAAGAAAACTATCGGGAAAAAAATGTCCAAATTTTCGCTTGTTTTTCAAAAGGTCCATGGA
Source organism: Gasteruption jaculator (assembly GCA_949825005.1). NCBI lineage: Eukaryota > Metazoa > Arthropoda > Insecta > Hymenoptera > Gasteruptiidae > Gasteruption > Gasteruption jaculator. The sequence goes on from CATKWD010000150.1 coordinate 45,123, forward strand.
CTTCAATAAATTTTTTTCACTGATTTCATCATAAAGCTCTTTCACATAATTTAATACTCTTTAATTTGAGAGATCGAAATGCTTTGTACGATGATTTTTCGTTGAGTTGTTGTCGATTAAAGCAAAAAAAATCAGTTTTAACTTTGGCAATTGTGTAAAAAATTTGTAAATTAAAAAATAATTTTAACAAATGTTATTTCTTACCATAATTAACATTTTTTGAATAAAAAAAGAAAAATGTTAATTATTGTAAGAAGTCACATTGTTTAAAATTATTTTTTAATTTAATAATTTTTTACCGAGTACATAATTACCAAAGTTAAAACTGATTTTTTTGCTTTGAGAACTCATGTCAGCGAAAAATCAGCGTACAAGATTTTCCGTCCGCTCAAATTAAAGAGAATTAAATTATCAGAAAGAGCTTTATGATGAAATCAGTGAAAAACATTCATTGAAGTCCATGACCCTTCGAAAAATAAGCGTAAATTTGAAATTTTTTTTCCGTTTGTTTTATTATAATTGCTCAAAAACTGCTGATGGTAAAACATTTTGAGTTCAAGATCTCAAGTCTAGAAACTTGGAGCTTCAATTTGCTTTTTTTTAATTGCTTTCCCACTGTTATTTTTTAAGTTACAGCACTTTGGAAATCACCTACTTTAGATTTTTTTTCCATCTCTTAATTTTTGCGCCCAGTGTATGTAGGGCATTCCACGCCAAATCGGACGGTTTGAAAAACTTTTTTTTTAATTTTCATAATTTTTTGGTATTTTTTAGTACCCCTCAAAAGAGGCTTCCTGGTAAATTTTGAGATTTTTTTTATCACTGGTTAAAAAAATATCGAATTTTCAAAAAAACCGTTCTTTTTTTGGTTTTTTGCTCATAACTTTCCTAATAAAGGTCGAAATTCAATTATTATTTTTTTAATTTTCGTTTTTGGATGGCCTTTACAGAAAAAAATACAAAAAAAATATGTAAAGTGTTTTTAATCAATATTTTTGAATTTTAAGTTTTCAATCGTGTATTTAAAACTGTGTGTATCCTTCGACTTTCTTGAAGATTTTCTATTTTAAACTTCTATCCGTCCTGCAACTTTTAAGCCCGGTCCGGTAGTGGGCCTTCCATAATAACTAATTTTTTTTCGATTTTTAACAATTAAAAAAACTTTTTTCGCTATAAATTATTATCAGTATCGATTTTTAAATTTTTAATTTTTAATTTGAAAATTTTCAAATATTTTTCAAAAATTTTTAATTTTTAAAAAGTCGGTATTGATAATAATTCATAGCGAAAAAAAAATTTTTGTAATTTTTAAAACACTAAATATTTTTTTTGTATTTATTATTTGTAAAAACTACCAAAAAATTAAGAAAATTTAAAAAAAAATTTTTTCAAACCGTCCTATTTGGGGTGGAATACCCCATGTCCAGGCCCTAATGGTAGTAGTAATAACATAAGAAAATAAATGACGAAAATCAACTTTCAAATTCTTAATTATTGTGTTATTAAATCTACTATTCCCACGACCAATACTGCTATCATTATTATCATTATTATTATTTTTTTTTAAAGGAGGGGAAAACACTTTATGTGCCGTCGGGGGATGCCTCCCCCGGTGTGTGAGACTCCTTGGCACAGGTTACCCACTAAAAACCCCCCCCTCGGCTCCTCTCCCGGCCGGTCCTGCTCCTCGCATGTCCACAGTCCGGGCGGCGGTATCTAGACCGCGGCAGCGGTCCTCTCCACACCTCATTCATTCGTCTCTTTCATACTTTCTTCACTTTCTCACTCACTCACGCATCCTCCAGGCATCCGTCGTCCTTTTTCGTCTTGAGTACGTCCGTCACGTACGTAGTCACGTCTGTCCATTTGTCTCTGTCCTGCAGCATTCTGGCGATGACGTTGTCCGGAGTGACCGGGCCACCGTTCATCTCCAGAAGCCGCCTTCTGTCGGCCCAGCGGTCACACCTGAAAAAGGTGTGTTCCGCATCGTCTCTGTCCCATCCGCAGTACCTGCAATGGGGGGTTTTAACCTTGCCCATTTTATGCAGGTACTGCCGGAAGTATCCGTGTCCGGGGAGGAACTGTGTTAGGTGGAAACCCACCTCACCAAAGCTCCTCTCCTTCCACGGACGTATCGTCGGGATCAGTCGTCTCGTCCAAGCTCCAGGCACGTCTGTCGTCCAGCGTCTCTGCCATTCGTCGATCGTCCTGGTTCGTTCGTCCACCGTGGCGTCGGCTCGCCCCAGTTCGGTCCTCAGTTCCCATATCCTCCTGCGCTCGAGTGCGAGAAGGTCTATGGGAATTACCCCCGCAATTACGAGTACCGCTTCAGCCGCCACCGTGCGGTACGCACACGCTATCCGGAGCGCCCCCCTTCTCTGTACCGCGGTAACGGCTTTGCGGTACTTTTGCACTTTAAGTGCGGAGGCCCAGATCTCTGCTCCGTAGAGGAGTGTCGAGTGGGTCACTGTCATGAGCAGTCTCCGTATACTTGGTCGTGGTCCGTGCGTGTTGGCCATGAGTCGGCTAAGAGCTTTGGTCTTCTCCGTCGCCTTCCCAATGGCCCTCTGTATATGAGGCCAGAAGGTCAGCTTCGTATCGAGGGTGACCCCCAGGTACTTGACTTCCCCCCTGGTCTCCATCAATTCCGTCCCTACGGTCATCGGCACAATCGTGGGGATCCGTTTCCTTGTTAGCAGTAACAGTTCTGTCTTGTTTAGTGCTAGTTCGAGTCCGTGTTCAGTCATCCACCTGGTCACTCGCCTCATGGCTTGGTTCAACTTCAGTTGAGCTAGGTGTGAGTCACGCTCTGTGATCACGACCGCCACGTCGTCGGCATAGGCGATGAGGGAAGTGTCCAGGGGCATTTCCAGTCTCAGCAAGCTGTCGTACAGTACGTTCCAGAAGTCGGGGCCGAGGATCGATCCTTGGGCTACGCCCGCGGATACCATCCTCTCCCTCATACCCTCGTTCGTCTCGTACGTAATCCGTCGGTCTCTAAGGTAGTCTTGTACAACTCGGCGAAGGTAGGGGGGTACCCGGAAGGTCGTTTCGAACGCCTCCAGGATATCCACCCACCTCGCCGAGTTGAACGCGTTGCGTACGTCCAGTGTGGCCAACACGACTATGGGTCTTGCCGCGTGGCACGCCTCCTGTGCTTTGTCAAAGATGTCTATTACGTCCTGTATGGCGCCTATCGTCGATCGTCCTTTCCGAAAACCGTGTTGTCGGTCAGATAGGTCGCCAGCGTCTTGTACGGCGTCAAGTAGTCTGGGCCTTATCAGCAGCTCGAAGACTTTTCCCGCTGCGTTCAGCAGGCTAAGTGGTCTGTAGGAAGACGGCGAGTCGGGGTCTCCCTTGCCCTTACTAATAAGGACTAACCTCGCCACCTTCCATGATCTGCAGAATATGCCCTCGGTCAGGCAGTCGTTGTACATTCCCAGGAGGATGCCCGGTCTATGTATAGCAACGAGCCGGACAATCTCGCTGGGAATACCGTCAGGTCCAGGTGCTTTCCCGTTCTTCAACGAGGAAGTTGCTCTGAGGAGCTCCTCCCCCGTGAACAACGGGACGTCCGTCAGTTCGTCCTCGTCTTCCTCTTCCACCCGTATAGGATGGGTGGGAAATAGTCCGTCTACAATTCGTTTCGTCGAGTCGGGGTCTCTCAACAACGGTGGGCCACGTGCCCCCAGTTTTCGGGTTACAATCTTGTAACCGTCACCCCAGGGGTCGCCATCCACATCGTCAATGAGCTGCGTCCATTTCCGTCTCTTGCTCGTGTTGATCGCGAACTTCAGCCGTTTTTTGGCTGCCTTTAACTCCGCAGAAAATGAGGTCGCGTCCCCACGGGCACGCGCGCGCTGCATCCTCCTGCGGAGCGCCAGGCAGCCGCGGCGTAGGTCCGCGATCTCGTCCGTCCACCAGTACTGTGCACGTCTGTTCGTCCCGTATCGTTTTCGTGGCATGGAGACGTCGCAGAGTTGTTTGAGGCTACTCATTGTCGTCTCCACTAGGTCTTCGACCCTTTTTCTTTTGGATGACTCCTGAGAAGTCCGCAGCGACGGTGCTTCCATCGCCTGCAGGCTCTCCAGGAGTCTGTCTCTGTCAAGTCGGTTTACGTCCCATCGTAGGGGGCCCCGACTTCTTCCTCTGTTCATAGTCGTGTGGTCCGTGACGTCGAAGGCAATGTACTGGTGATCGCTGGCCGTGAAGTCTTCGATCACCCTCCATTGCCTTACTTTGGTCAATAGTCTACTCGAGATAAGGGTCACATCGGGAATGGAGTCCCCAAATCCCGGTCGTCTATAGGTCGGCGTGTTTCCGTCGTTTGCCACTGCCAGGTCCAGCCTCGCGGCCATCTCCAGCAGCAGCCGTCCCCGTTTGTTCGTCGTAGTCATCCCCCACTCGAGCGCTCGTGCGTTGAAATCACCGGCAACGACAACGTCACCAGCGATCCCCCGCAAGGCGTCCTCCAAGGAGTCTAGCTTTTCTTCAAGTTCGCGGATACTACAGTTTGGAGTCAGGTAGACGCTGACATAAGTGACAGCGCCGACCGTCATCCAAACGTAGTCTTCTCCTACCCCTCGTTTGCTGATTGTCCAGGCACTCCGCCCCCTAACCCAGAGCGCGGAGGTACCAGCCCTGTTTGCGAGCCATGCAGGTCCGTCCATGTCTCTGTACTGTTCGCTCAGTATCAGTATGTCTGCATCTAGTTCTGCAGCGATCTGAGGGAGTAGTGCGTGTGCAGCGCTACTCCGATTCAGATTTCCCTGCAGAACTACCGTCATCTGTTCGTCCGTTTGGCGTCAGTCAGCGCCACCCTGAAAACGGCGCATTTGGCCGTTCCCGGGATGTGCTTTCGGTTCTGTCCCTGTATGTCGGCACACAGGAAGCAGCACGCTTGGGTCTCGCACTGCTTCCCAGTGTGCCCCCGTCCGCCGCATCTCCAGCAGCAGTCCCGTCGGTCTGGTCCTGTGCAGTCTCGTCGTAAGTGTCCGTAGCCGAGGCACTTGTGGCACCTCGGCACCATCAGTCTCGGCCTAATGCGACAGTACACCAGGCCGACCCGTATTTTGCCCGCCTGGAGCAGGACATTAGCGTCGGTCTCGTCCAGCTCACATACGGCCATAACCTGCCCTCGGTTGTTTGGGCCGAACATGTGAACCTTCGGGGGCGTCCGTAACGTCGTCTTGGTCGCCAGTGCGTCCGTTACCTCGTCAGTCGTGGTCACGCAGTCGAGGTCCATGATCTCCAAGGTAACCTTGGATGTCATGTCGCGGACTTCTCCCGCTTTTCCAAGGGCATCTTGAAGGGACTTCTGGAGATCCAGTCGTCCCTCCTGCCCCTTTCCAAGCCGGAGGAGTACCGCTCCTGTCTTCGTCTTGGTAATCGTCTTTATTTGCGTGTCTTTCGTAGGGTCAACTGTCTTACGAATCGTCCGTATGACGTCAGCGTACGTCGTCCCCGTCGTCGGCTTAATAAGGACCGCGCTGCTCCTGGGCCTAGGCAGCGCGCGCTCCTGTCCCTTTGCAGGAGCTTTGTCCTTCGTTGCCTTGTCCTTTTTCGTGACGTCCGTTTTCGGTGGAGTCCTGTCCTTTTTCCGTTTCACTGTCGTCCACGTCCCGTCGGTAGCGTGTTGTCCACTTGCTCCCGCGGCAATGTCCGTCTCCGGGGTCCTCTGGTCACGCTTGCGTTTTGCCTTTTTAGGCAAAGTCGCCGGCGTTTCTTTCGGTCGTCCCTGTCTTTCTCTCTCTCGTTCACACAGCGCGATCTCCGTGGCTTCACTGATCTCTTTCATCCCGGTTTTGATGACAGCGCTGATATTCTTTTGAATTTCAGCTTGTGCCATCATCCCCCTCAGTGTTTCCTGTATGAAGAGGAGCCGCTCCCGCAGTCTATCCTCCTCCTGTTCTCTCTCCGGGGCCGTGCTCTGCTCTGTCCTTTGTTGTCGTGCCTGGTCTTTGTTTTCGGTCCGGCGAAGGTGAAAGCCGAGAAAGAGCTGGACCTCGTTCTCGGCGGCGATCGTAATACGGATCCCCTTTTTTCGAAAGGGTTCGTGATCCCTTCGAAGGGGGAATCCGCGTTTGTTGCCTTCGCTGTCCCGGCCGTTGTTGTTGCTGTTGCGTTGCGGTTGCTTGATGACGACGTCCAGGGGCCCGCTTTCTCACCCCTGATAAACGCCGGTACTGGGTCTCCTTCCCCGTGTACAGTAAGTTTTTCTCCTTTTGCTGCCTTCTCCATGTTTGGTTTATTATTCGGGGTTCCTTCCCCTAGCTGATTTTGGTCCGCCCCGAGTATTTTATTTCCCCGGTACCCTCCATATCTGGCGGGCATTCCCACTATCCGCCACCTGGGGAGGCGCCCGATGCGGGATCAGCAACCCGACACGGGATTATCATTATTATTATTACTATTATTATTACTATTATTATTATTATTATTATTTTTATTATTATTTTTATTATTACTATTATTATTATTATTATTTTTATTATTATTTTTATTATTACTATTATTATTATTATTACTATTATTATTATTATTATTGTGGGTGTTGTTATTGATGTAGGGGTAGTAATATTAATAACAACAATAATAATAAAAATAATAGTGATAATAATGATAGCAGCATTGGTCGTGGAAGTAGGGGAATTAATAACACAATTAAGAATTTCAAAGCTGATTTTTGTCATTTAATTTCTTATTTTATTACTACTACTATTACACCTTGTACATACTTTGTTTCCGACGATATCATATCACAGTCGTAGTAGTGTGTTAGTGGTAACATCAGAAGAGAGATCTTTAATGTGTTGGTGTCACCGTCTTACTTCTTTTGTTATTATTACTACTACTGCTTTGTTACCGACTACAAGTAGGTTCGAGTCTAAACTTCTGTCATGCACACGAGAATCTAAAGGGGCATTCTGATTGGTCAGAAGTATTACTTAATAACTCGGTAATTATTCCGAATTTCGAAAAATGGTATTGGACTTTTCGTCTCCAATTTTCACCCTCTACCACCACCTTTCGGCTTGGACACCTTAGGTCGGACACCCTGTATATATATATATATATATATATATATATATATATATATATATATATATATATATATATATATGCGCAACCCGTTCGTTCCCTTCGTTACTTACCTTTGACATTATCGAATAAATAAACGTTCATATTGTAATAACCTTCACACCCTTATCCTTCTAGTATTCTTTGCCCGGAATTTTGCGATCAATTACTAATGGCAGGGGCCGTCCCTGTGTAAAGGCCTTAAGTGCTAGGCTTGACCGAAACTTGGTCCCAACCTCGACGCCGACGTATCGTTCTACAGTTGACCATCCTTGCGTTCATTCGCGTTGTGAACCTTTCCATCCTGACAGTTGTGGGTTCCTCGTCGTCGATCGATCCGCGTCGTTAATGGATGAAAGATACAGAAAATATGACTCTCGAACCGCTACGGCCCGGGAATGATCCTAAAGCAATGATGATTCCAGGATGGACGGAACGCCAACGCAAGAAAATCCTAACGATCTCTCTCTCCGAAAATCAAGTGCGACGCGGACTCCGATGAAGAGCGCGACGCGGAACCACGACGAGGGAATGGCAAACCCAAGGCTATCTTGTCAGGATGGGTTCTGGGATGTGCCGAAGTCGACGAGCTTCTTCGAGAATCTCGACGGAAGATAACGATTAGGAGGTGGGGGCCTTTATGGTCAAGCCTATCGCTTAAGGCCTTTACCGGGGGCGCCCCGTTTCGAAGGGTTGTTGGGGTGACTGGGGTATACCAAAATTGAAGCGATGGAGCCTCGTGATGGAGAATTTCGCTACAATAAAATGGGGATGTACAAATGACAAACTCAAATCTTTATTTACTTATCATGATTACATGCGTCAAGAAGAAGAAACGATCGCACAAAACAGAAATGGTATCTTTTCTTTTGAAACCGGTTTAGACAGGGGTTGGGTAGGAACTTGTAGGGAATCAAGAATCAATTCTAAATCGTTTAGATCAGTGGTCGGCAGAAACTGCTCAAATCGCCTGGTTTTTGGTTGACTCCTCCTACCGCTCCCCACTTACCTTTTACGTATCACACACAGTCTTACCGCCTTGTAAGGCTCAGGACCGTACCCTGTATATTTTTAATGGCTTTCTACCCCATGGGTAATGTAGAAAGTACTATTACCGACGTGTTTTTTAAAAAGTGGTTTCCCCGTTAGGCGGCCCTTCCCAAACTACCGGGGAGTATCGGGGTGAACCCATGCGAAAAGGGAATCCCTTGAACGGCTCCTGATCCGATGGAGGAGATAGTGGCGGTGACGGGACCAAACGCTCTCGTCCGTTAGGGTCCCAGGTGATTCTGGATCTCTTAGCCGGGGGCTGGGACAACTCTGCTCCTCTCGCCCGGGTGTAGTGCACTGGCGGAAAATAAACGGGAGCCAACTCTAAGGACGAGTCCGAGTCCTCGGTGCTAGAAATTACGATCGGGGTTTGCGGGACCCGAAGACGCCGTGCGCGCAGCTTGGCCTTCGCGGCACTGTTCCTCCTTTTGGGCATCTACAGAAAGGAAGAGATACAGACAGGTGAGACGGGGTTGAGCGGTGGCGGAACCATGAGTGCCGACACAGCCAACACACCTTCTCTATTTTCAAGTTTTGGTACTGGGAACCAGTAGTTTGCAATTCTTGAAAATGTTGACTCTTTTGTTCAAGCAAGGGAAAGGATGCGAGGATTTGTAAGGAGACGTTAGATCGTGGCAACCTCAAAAGGAGTCGCCATAATCAACGAGTTCCCGAGTTTATGAAATCTGGTGCTGCCAGGTAGGGTACAAACCGACTAGGGTGGACGTCGAGCGGTTCGATACTGGGACACAGTAATGTCCGAACAGCTCAACTAACCGACCAGGGCTTGGTACCTAGGAGCAGTTTTCAGATTTGCAAAACATACAAATACAAAACAAGATAGAAAGCGTAGAACATAAATGGTCACTTCCGGGTACGACGGAAGGTTTGGTACTGACCACTTGGGACAGTAGTTTACAAACCATCTGTGTTGATTCCAGAAGGGGTTGGGTACTACCAGGCAGTAGTTTTCAAACTATTCGACCGATGCACCGAAAGGGGTTTGGTACCGCCTACGAAAGACGATAGTTTGCAAACACCCTGGGGCTCCATGAGAGCTTGGTACTGCCGGGGAGTAGGGTACCAACCTGCGATTGTTCTTAAAGGATTTAATCTAAAGCCACTCCGCGTCTTGGAGGAACGAGCTAGGTCGCATCCGTGACCGAGAACGGAGTTGGCTTGCCAAGTCAAGGGTTTGGTACTGTCAGGCAGTAGAGTACAAACCAACTGGAATACCCGTCGGGAAGTTCGGTACTGCGAAACAGTAGTGTGTGAACCGCTCGACTAACTATCCAGGGTTTGGTACTGGACAGTAGTTACAAACACCTTAATTGTGATTATATGGAAAGGACCATTCATTCGCACTCATAAACTGTAGAAAAGGTTAGGATGAATGAAATCTATAATTTATTCGAATGGCCCTAATCGCGGTAAAAGGTAGATAGAGATTCGCCGCGATATTGGGGATTCGCTAACAAAAGCACGGAAAAATCGTAATTGATGAGTATGGAAACGTATGCGAAACGTTGTCGAAATGGGTGGGGAACGTATTCGAAACGTATATAAAATGTAACTGAAATGAATGCGAAACGTTTCTAAAACGTTTGTAAGGGATTGCTAAAATATGTGGGAAACGTACCTGAAACGTTTATGGGGTATTGTTAAAACGTATCTAAAACGTTGATCGGATGTCGCTAAAACGTATCTAAAACGTTTATAAAACGTTGCTAAACCTTAATCAGAATTCAAAGGAAAACTATTTATAAAATGAGGAAACTACTCTGAATTGTTATAACAAATGGAAAAAATGAAATACTCGCAGGAAATCGATAGGTCAGCGTCAAATTTGAAATTAAACAAAGAAATAAAAATAATAATAACAAAAATAGAATCGAGTTGGGCAACTGTAGTGGTGCAGACGGATCGCTATTACCCGTCAGGGGACTCCTCGATGCACCAAGTCTTTTATTTGATTGAGTTTAGTGCTTACCTTTGCGCTGGTTCGACCGTGGCAGGGACCTCCGCTTCCGGTTCTGGCTTCCTTCTTTGAACTGCTTTTGTCGAGGTAGGTTGCGGAAGAAAATACTCTCTTCCCTTGGTTTACTTAGGTCTATTGTCTTTATTCAGAACCGAATCTTTTACAATGAATTCAGCACACGCACTCGATTTGATCTTAACTGGAGACTGGGATGGTCAATCGAGAGATCTAATCTGACGGAACGCGTCCGACCGCCACTACCGAGCAACTAGTGCGACTGCTCTCCGTTACTCGCTGCTTCCAACTGACTGTCACTGCCGGAGCGCTCGGCCTACTGTTACGTCTTGGGACATATTACTAACAAAAGGCTATGTTGGCCCATTTTGGGGCCCTTATTTTTCATCCCGGTGCCCCTCATATCGTGCAATAACGCAAGATTTTTTCGCGATTTAAGTTGCACGGCATCGAAGGAAACGGCCATTTTTGGGCCCAACATTGGGTCCTGACCCAAATTTTTTAAGAGTGGAATAGATCCGCCATCTTGTTTACCTGCTATGTTGTCTAAACAAGATTTACTGAGAAACCACTCCTTAAGCCTGTTTTCTGCCTTTGTATAATATTAAGAAGGCATATCATAATCTGATTGGCGCGCACAACATGCTGATAAAAGCATATAAGGAAGTAAATGCATGGTCAACTCTCAGTCGTAGAGCGCGACTCGGAGCGAGCAGTCGCTCCCAATAAGACGCTCCTTACGACCACCCTCGAGCACGTAGATGCTCACCCATCCTCGAGCACATAGATGCTCACCCTTCCTCGAGAACACTCAGATGCTCCAATACCCATCATAGAGGGCGCACCAGGTGCATCCTCACCCTTCCTTGAGAGCACATAAATGCTCACCCATCCTCGAGCACATAGATGCTCACCCTTCCTCGAGAGCACTCAGATGCTCCAATACCCAAAACAGAGGGGGCACCAGGTGCACCCTCACCCTTCCTTAAGAGCACATAGATGCTCATCCTGGTCCCCGCTACGAGGACCATCGGCTCCAGAGGATTCCAACTCCGGACGAGGCCATCATCAGGACCAACCCCAGAGGATCACGTGACTTGGTGCGAACAGACAGGACAACGGCTTGGTGCAAACAGTCGGCACTCCGACTCCGAGCGAACAGTCAGTATCCTGGCTTCGAGCGAACAGTCGACCAATCCTCTACGTTCACCTCCGGCTTCAACCAATGAGGAAGAAGGACGCTACTTCGTCAAGGAAGAAGAGCCGTCTACACCAATCGGGAAGAAGAACCAATAAGAGAAAAGGACGTCTGCTTCAACAAGAAAGAAGGACCGTCTACACCAATGAGGAAGAAGGATCATCTACACCAATAAGGAGAGGATCATCAACCAGCCATCGGCAGCCTACAGACTGATAAGGCTGAGGGTGCGCGCGCAAAAGCGCGCCTAGGAAGGGATAGCCACTCGAGCCACTGCCAAGCATATACAAGGCGGTGAGCCAGGCATCCAGGCATCACTTGATCATCCGACTCCGAGCAGACAAGGCGTCATCACCGGACATCAAGCCCGATCATCTGGACTCCAACCAAGGATCCAGAGGCGACCAGAGGACGGTGGACCTACCTTCAAGGACAGCATCCGTTCGATCATCGCTCCAGTTAAGGTATCCATCTTCAATTCTTCTCGCTTGTATAAGGGCACTAGTTGCTCATTCATAAGACATTTAACTGCCAATCATAAGGCATTAACTGCCATTCATAAGGCATCTAATTGCCGCCTTTAGAGGACGACCTGCCCCGTTTCCGACGACAGCCAAGCCAGCTCCCCAAAGCCATTCAAGGAACAGCCGCCCACCAACAGAGAGGACCTCCAAAGGGAAGACGCCTGCAGAGGACGAGCCGAGATGCATTGTCGTTATAATAGACCCCCTGCCACAACCACCGACATCCCAGCGCAGAAGCGCCAAGAAGAGGCCAGTGGCCAAAGCTCAGGTCCCGTACACCCCGGCCAGGAAGAGGACCGCGCCGCGACCCGTTTATACCCCTCCGGCCAGGAGGCCCCGCGCTCAGGGTAACAGGAAACCCCTGATCACCGAGGAAGAAGCGGATAACATCCTCGAACTGTTAAACAAATAAACTCTCGCTTTCTTTATTAGTTGTATCTTGTATTTGAGAATATATATATATATATATGTTTAAATAGAATTTATGTGTATGTGCGTTTTACTCGATCGAACTCTCATAATCAATCAGTCTAAGAGTCGGCCCACGGATGGAGAATTGAGCGAAGTTCCTCCCTCGCTCACTCCACCAAATACGACTCGAACTTTAAAACCGAGAGGTCAGGGTCCGAAACGCCCTACAGAGAATCGACCTCTGTAATCCGTTATAATAAATAAATCTATATTTATATGCGACACTGAGCTGCCGATTCCGATTTATCGACATCGTTGGCCATTCACCCGAAGGACGCGACATCACGGTGGGACCCCCGCGGATATTAGCAACCTCCGGATGTAACACAGGGTACAAAACTGATGGTAACGGTAAGTTTGGACACGGCCTTCGGCTCAGGACGTCACACTACCCGACTCTCGCTCGCGCGTGAAGTGGAGGGGAGTCGTAGTGAGGAGCGCCTGCGCTCCGTGAGTGAAAGGGAGACTCGCCTGAGAACAGAGGTGACTTGCGTGACGTCATATGCTCAACGCTCAGCGGTGCCTCGCTTCTGCTCTTTGTGCGGCGGTCCCTTTGTTCCCGCCGCTAATGGATAGCGGCACGGTACTTTTACCTTCTATATACCGCTAATGGAATTTGTTTTCGCCGTTACATTCGGCGTTCGGAGAATCGTTTACAGTATGTTTTTATGATTTTTCTAGAATATTTCGTACGCGTTCCCAGCTATGATTTCGTACTATATAACAGTGTTATGAGCGTATATATGCGTTTCAATGCATAACGTAATTAAGCGAATATCGTAGTGTGTTTTAAACGCAATGTTAACAAAATAAGAGTATATATAATGAAAAATCGTTCGTTTCGGGAAAGTTCTCGTACCTGATCGAAGCTAAACGTTTCTTCTAGAAGCTTCGTACTTCTGTATACTACTTATTCGTCTGCTACGAGCATGTACGTTTGTCGTTCCTAATAAACGCGTAACATTTAAAGCGGAATAATAAGTTGTAAAATTAATAGTAACAAAATGAAGACAATGGCAAAGCGTCTCGCTTCTTCTCGAAGCTTCGAAACGCAATTTCCTTATCTTATAAACAGGATGCGACACGTCCGGTGAGTTTGCTTGTGCATTCCATTCGGCTTTGCGTCGCAGCCCCCTTATCTTGTCTGTCACAAACATCCGCTGTACCAGAGTGGCACAGCTGCATCTTTAGGTAACTTAATATTTTACATAGCATTCCATAACACTTGGCCATCGTTTACAACGAAATATTCGAGAATGTCTTGGTCTAGAACATTCTTCGTTCTTAATTCTAGGTAAAACGCGTAATTCTGAAGGGAAGTAATGAATCAATATAACGAAATAAATTGGTTTCAACGCAAAGGTAAGTATATGTTAAGCATATAAGGTAAGTTTATATGTGTAAATGAATATTTAAGTAATTTATCCTTTTCTTTTGGTAGACTTGCTAATCGAATAGTTATATGTATGTGAATCTTAGTTCCTAGGTTCGAGAGATTTCTTCATCTCGTGCAACAGAGGCGATACATCGAGTTCAAGATGCATCTGCATCGTAAAATGAAAGTTACGCATTACGCGAGAAGCGATGTTTCCTCAATGTCTCCTCTTTGAAAATCGTAATAAAACAAACTGAGGTAAGTATAAGAAACTTGAATATATATATGTATATAGCAACTCAAAAATAGTAACTTCAAAACAATTATTCAAATAAACTACAGGTTTTTAGCAAACGTCATGGAAAAACAAGAGCAAATAATGTAATAGTAAAAATGGATGGTAAGTATTTCTAATCAAAGTAATATAGATATATATATATATAACAATACGTCTATAAGCAAACGATGAAACTGTCGATTCCTAACTCTAACTGTAGGGGTTTTATGGGTTCGCAAGCCATTGTACAAATACTTATTTTAGATGATTATCGATTATAGGTAATACGAGATCTGATAAATGGGTTATAAAGATTCTAAATGAGTAATTAAGAATGTTACAGTGGTAAAATGAAGACTTACCCTAAGAAAAGCGGAATATCCTGCAGACATAACGTTACTTATGGTTTAGAGGCATGAGCCTATCAGCGTCCTCGTAATCGTCCAAAAACGGCCTTAGGGGTGGACGATGTTCTTGTTTAGAGATCGTAGCAAGTAAATTAAACGAGGAATGGTTTCCAATTGTCAGATTTGGTCTGGGCCCAACGGTGGGCCCAAAAATGGCCATTTTTCATAGTGGACGTTGAACAATCGAGGTAAGTAGTAACTAAATGGTCTATATAAAACACGCGAATAGCTAACGTACGAATGAACGATAGTATAACTTGATAACTAGTGTTACGTGCGTGGGACAGCCGTCTCTGCTGCACCGTCTCGACAAGATCGATGAGTAATTTTAAGTTGACAATCTAACTAACTTCTCTATATTACATTTAATCACGAACATAGAGTCATGATTATGACGATAGACTACCATTAACATAAGCTTAAACGCGCTATGACGCATTATCCGAATCACGTATAAAGATAATAATCCTAGTACAGCGCTGCGACGCATATAAGTCATATTACATCCACCTTAATATAACAGCATTCTTACGCATATAACCGCGTTCACTTAATTAGGATAAGTATTCATTTTTTTTATTCTTTGATATACACAGTCGTACAATGGTTAACGAGAAGATTTAATGACTAAGACTATTTCTGTTCTATATAGCCCTATAGCGTTAAGCAACTACCTTTAGTATTAACAAATCTACCAAAGGAAAGATATTGATGAACATAAATTGATACTATTACGAACTTGTTGTATTACCTTCCGTATTACGATACTTATATACAGGGTGGCCATAAAGTAAGTATCACTTTCAAAATTCGATATTTCAGAAACCGTAAGAGAAAACCCTATAATCATGTATATCATTTTATTCAGGGTGAAATGGGATTTGTTCCTAAATTTTTTCAGATTTTTTGGTGTACTTTGAAAAATCGCTTAAATTTGCCGATTTTTCCTGATTCTACTCGATTTATCGCAGGTATGAACATTTTTGGCCAAGGTGACATTCAAATTAGATTATGATAACATAATCTGAAGAAAACACAATGCCTCACAATGAGCTTGATACAATAATTGTCAATTTCAATTGATTTTTGTTCAGAAAAACATTAAATTATGCGCTAAAGTTATTAATCAATTTTTAGGTTAGCGATGAAGAAGGGCTTCGCTTGGTTCGATTCCTCAACTCAAATCTGACTAATGCGGAAATGATAGTGTAGATTTTTTGAATGCAAACCTTAAGCTTCATCACCGCGACAAGGTAGAAGCTCGTCGATGAGGTTTTTTTTTTGTTTTTGTTCATTTTTTTCTATTGTTTTTCTTTTGAATTTTTTGTTTTTCTCCCATTTTTTATTACTCTTTTTTGCTGAAATTTGTTTTTAATTTCGTGCTAATTGTGCAACATTTGTTCAATACACCTCCCTTCATTTCCAATAATGCGTTCCAATCGTGGGACTTCTATTGCAACTGTAACTGGAAACTCGGTGAGTTAGTTTCCGGTCCGAGACCACTTGCTTCGTTCTTCGACAAAAGAACGCTTAGCATTTTAAAGTGACCAAGTCCCTGTTGAATTTGAGCAGTGAGGGCACTTGCAAAACACAAAATTAACAAACGAGGAACGAGTGTCCTAATATCAAGCTTTTATCTAATATTGCCATCAATAGAAGTCAAAAACATACCCTCAAGTCGAAAGTCAAGACAAATGAACGTTTTAGCCGTCACTACGTCATTTTAAAATGCCTTTATTGACAAAAAAAGCCAGAGGCGAGTTAATCCGCCATTATTATGAATCCGGGAGAAATGCGACCGCGGCCTTGCGTAGGTTTAGATGTCTGCACAATTTTCGCGATGGTCCATGCACACACTCGTCAATAATCCGTTTAGTTAAAAAACTTGAACAAACTGGATGCACTTGCAATGTCCTGCGTAGTGGTCGTCCATCAGTACCTGTAGAAACAGTTGCTGAAATTAATTATGCAGTTGTTCAAAACCGAGAAAGCGATGAAATGGGTATTGTCAGTGGGCGTAGAGTGGCGCGGCAATTAAACCTGTCATGGTCTTTGGTGCAGAAGGTGTTGAAGAGAACTCTAAACATGAATCCCTACAAATTTTCGCGAGTTCAGGAATTGCTGCCGGGAGATCCAGAACATCGCATGAATTTTGCATTGAAAATGGTAGGTAGAATTGGAATTGACAAAGAATGGTTGGAGAACATCTTTTGGACAGATGAGGCTCACTTTACCTTGTCGGGGGGCGTTAACACGAAAAACTGTGTTATCTGGTCTGCAGAAAATCCTCATGCGGTCATTCAGAAGCCTCTTCATAAAAAGAAGGTGACTGTATGGTGTGGGTTTACTGCAAACTTTATTATAGGGCCTTTTTTCTTCGAAGCTCCTGGAACAAATCAAGCGGTCACCGTTACTGGAGAACGCTACAGGCAAATGCTCGAAAATTTTGTCCTGCCAGAGCTTCGAAGAAAAGATGCTTTTGACAAGGTTGTCTTTATACAAGACGGTGCTCCACCTCACATTGCCGTAGGTGTTAAACGCGTACTGCGGGAAGCTTTTGGCGAAGAGCGAATCATTTCACGCCACTTCCCGATAGAATGGCCGGCTCGATCACCAGACTTGTCACCCGCGGATTTTTGGCTTTGGGGCTACTTAAAGTCAAAAGTCTTTTTAAGCCATCCCCAGACAATCGATGCACTTAAAAACAGCATAACACTTGCCGTCCAGACAATTCCATCCGAAATGTTGTTCGCTGCTGCGTGCAATATTGCCCCACAATTGGAACACATCATTGAAAATGAAGGGGGGCGCATCGAACAAATGTTACACAAATAGGGCGAAATTAAAAGAACGCATTGTTCAGCAAAAAAGAGTAAAAGAAATGGTGAAAAAAAAATTCAAAAGCAAAACAATAGAAAAAAAAACAAAAACGAAAAAAAAATCTCCATCGACGAGCTTCCACTTTTCGAGGTGATGGAGCTTAAGGTTTGCACTCAAAAAATCTACACTGTTATTTCCGCATTAGTCAGATTTGAGTTGATGAATCGAACCAAGCGAAGCCCATCTTCATCGGGAACCCAAAAATTTATTCATAACGTTAACGCATAATTTAATGTATTTCTGATCAAAAATCAATTTAAATTGACAATTATTGTATCAAGCTTATCGTGAGGCATTGCGTTTTCCTCAGATTATGTTACCATAATCTAATTTGAATGTCACCTTGGCCAAAAATGTTCATACCTGCGATAAATCGAGTAGAATCAGGAAAAATCGGCAAATTTAAGAGATTTTTCAAAGTACACCAAAAAATCTGAAAAAATTTAGGAACAAATCCCATTTTACTCTGAATAAAATGATATAAATGATTATAGGGTTTTCTCTTACGGTTTCTGAAATATCGAATTTTGAAAGTGATACTTACTTTATGGCCACCCTAAAGCATGTGCGGCAACGGCGGAAAACCTCGGCAAGCGTTTTCAATTTCGGTGGCGAAAGATTCTTTCAACAACCTCGTGGGTAAACGGCGCTCGAAAGCCCGTCCCTCTCCTATAGGTTATCACCCCGGCGAAAACGCCAAGAGATAGATATTTTCGTGCGTCGGCAAAGTGCTCGTGTTTGCGCCTTTTGCCTGCGTCACGACATTCGCCGTGTGCCTTTTCAGGGGCAACAACGTAATACGTTAATGATCCTTCTGATATGTTCCCATTTTATTTCATTTTCATATTTCATTCATCACAGTCACGTGTGACAATATCGTCGCTATTTATGCCACACCGACTTCGTTTTAAAGGAGCCTTTTGTTCCATTGGAATAAAAAGGTGCTAATCGTCTCCTTGTTTTGGCATTTAGAAACTTCTTTCGTTCGTGAATTTCACGTTATTCTCGCTCGGAATGGAGTGAGTTGATGCTCGGTAGGTGAACGGATACACTTGCATTCTCGTATGAGAAGAAGGTTCCGTTCATCCAACGTCCGTGACGCTTGCCACATAAAGCCCTTCGGTCTGAGACGCCGACCCGTGGCAATGCTGTGTAGACATTTTATTGTGTTTCAGAGAGACTCGACCGCTCGCGCGACTCGTCTCTCCTACATATACCGGCTGGTGAATTGCCGCGACACCGAACGACCGCCTAAAGCACGTTCGGCAACGGCGGTAAACCTCGTTGAACGAGCCGAACGCTCGAGGGACGTCGGAAGATAGAACGCTCGCGACCGACCGCCGTATCGCCGTCTATTTTCAAAGTCCCATCTCGCGCATCGGTAACGGCCAAGAGTCACAAGGATAACATAGAAATTATTCCTCTCTTTGCGTTCTTCCAAAGTTTTTCACAATACGAGCCGCGTCGTCGTTCGAAACCGAACGTATGCCGCTCCCGCTTGGCAGTCGCCGTCGCACGCGCGCGTTATTCTTCAAATAATAACGGTGAACGCGTGCTGCTGAATCGCTGCTAGCGATGGCTGGAATCATCGTCGGCGGCGAAGGGCGGTTCGCCGTAACAACTCTCCCGCGCTGCTCGCTTGCCCACGGCGTCGGGGGACGCGACCGCGTTAGAGCGACGCGTCGTTCCCTTCGTCCGTGAACACGTACCGTACGGGTGCACGTAGGTAATTGCGGGATGGATGCAGCCGCAAGGCGACACCTCCCGTGGACGGATGCAGCCGCAAGGCGACACCGTCACTGAACGGATGCAGCCGCAAGGCGACACCGTCAGGCGGATAAATGCAGCCGCAAGGCTACACTATCCGTACGTGCATACAGGAGGTTCCAGCGCTCCTGCGGTTTTCCTTAGTGGAGCCTTCGGGGGCTTAAGACCCGTAGGGAGACTTTTCCATACTACTGGACACATACACAAAGCACACTGACACATTATCCCTTCGGGGAGACGGTATAAAGCTCCTGAGCCCAAGACCAAAGGGGTTATAAATTTGGTGCCTCGGGGCCGGGCACCCCAAGCCCCGCCTGAGGGAGAGTGGTGGGTACTGTGATGAACGGCATATGCTCGACAGTCGGGTGATTGGCGACACCGAGAGTTGCGGCATACTGTGTTAAGAACGGTCAGACTGATGATAATGATGATAAGACCGAGTTGCGCACCGTCCGAATGCACATATGCTTAAGGGGCACCGCGCAAAACACGAGGCCAAGTATGCAACTCGATGAGGTTGAGGGGATCCAACTGCGCCCTAAAAAGCAATGTTGCCCCCAAGTATAAGGGAAATCCCAGCTCCTCTGCGGCTGCAAAGAGAACAGGACACCACTCCACCGGGGAAGGCGACGCCCAGCAATGGGATGGACTCGAGGTGGCAGCTACGTTTTGAAACTCGGTCTTTCACAGCGAAAGCCGAGTTAACCTGGAAGTGGTGCCGGGTTTAATCTCGAACGCATAACGTTAGTTATTGTTGTTCGAACGCGTATGCCCTTCAAGGGTGAGGTCGCACAGCCAAACACCTTCGTGGTGGGAGGCTTCACAATAACTATCGTCCGTGAACACGGTCGAGCGAGAGAGGTCGGCAAGCGTTTCAATTTCGGTGGCGAAAGATTCTTTTAACAACCTCGAGGATAAACGGCGCTCGAAAGCCCGTCCCTCTCCTATAGGTTACCACCGCGGTGAAAACGCCAAGAGATAGATATTTTCGTGCGTCGGCAAAGTGCTCGTGTTTGCGCCTTTTGCCTGCGTCACGACATTCGCCGTGTGCCTTTTCAGGGGCAACAACGTAATACGTTAATGATCCTTCTGATATGTTCCCATTTTATTTCATTTTCATATTTCATTCATCACAGTCGCGTGTGACAATATCGTCGCTATTTATGCCACACCGACTTCGTTTTAAAGGAGCCTTTTCTTCCATTTTAATAAAAAGGTGCTACTCGTCTCCTGGTTTTGGCATTTCGAAACTTCTTTCGTTCGTGAATTTCACGTTATTCTCGCTCGGAATGGAGTGAGTTGATGCTCGGTAGGTGAACGGATACACACTTGCATTCTCGTATGAGAAGAAGGTTCCGTTCATCCAACGTCCGTGACGCTTGCCACATAAAGGGCCCTTCGGTCTGAGACGCCGACCCGTGGCAATGCTGTGTAGACATTTTATTGTGTTTCAGAGAGACTCGACCGCTCGCGCGACTCGTCTCTCCTACATATACCGGCTGGTGAGTTGCCGCGACACCGAACGACCGCCTAAAGCACGTTCGGCAACGGCGATAAACCTCGTTGAACGAGCCGAACGCTCGAGGGACGTCGGAAGATAGAACGCTCGCGACCGACCGCCGTATCGCCGTCTATTTTCAAAGTCCCATTTCGCGTATTGCTTTCTCGAGCTCGCGCATCGGTATTTTCAAAGTTCCATTTCGCGTATTGCTTTCTCGAGCTCGCGCATCGGTATTTTCAAAGTTCCATTTCGCGTATTGCTTTCTCGACCTCGCGCATCGGTATTTTCAAAGTTCCATTTCGCGTATTGCTTTCTCGAGCTCGCGCATCGGTATTTTCAAAGTTCCATTTCGCGTATTGCTTTCTCGAGCTCGCGCATCGGTATTTTCAAAGTTCCATTTCGCGTATTGCTTTCTCGAGCTCGCGCATCGGTATTTTCAAAGTCCTATTTCGCGTATTGCTTTCTCGAGCTCGCGCATCGGTAACGGCCAAGAGTCACGAGGATAACATAGAAATTATTCCTCTCTTTGCGTTCTTCCAAAGTTTTTCACAATACGAGCCGCGTCGTCGTTCGAAACCGAACGTATGCCGCTCCCGCTTGGCAGTCGCCGTCGCACGCGCGCGTTATTCTTCAAATAATAACGGTGAACGAGTGCTGCTGAATCGCTGCTAGCAGTGGCTGGAATCATCGTCGGCGGCAACGGGCGGTTCGCCGTAACAACTCTCCCGCGCTGCTCGCTTGCCCACGGCGTCGGGGGACGCGACCGCGTTAGAGCGACGCGTCGTTCCCTTCGTCCGTGAACACGGTCGAGCGAGAGAGGTCGGCAAGCGTTTTCAATTTCGGTGGCGAAAGATTCTTTTAACAACCTCGAGGGTAAACGGCGCTCGAAAGCCCGTCCCTCTCCTATAGGTTACCACCGCGGTGAAAACGCCAAGAGATAGATATTTTCGTGCGTCGGCAAAGTGCTCGTGTTTGCGCCTTTTGCCTGCGTCACGACATTCGCCGTGTGCCTTTTCAGGGGCAACAACGTAATACGTTAATGATCCTTCTGATATGTTCCCATTTTATTTCATTTTCATATTTCATTCATCACAGTCGCGTGTGACAATATCGTCGCTATTTATGCCACACCGACTTCGTTTTAAAGGAGCCTTTTCTTCCATTGGAATAAAAAGGTGCTACTCGTCTCCTTGTTTTGGCATTTAGAAACTTCTTTCGTTCGTGAATTTCACGTTATTCTCGCCCGGAATGGAGTGAGTTGATGCTCGGTAGGTGAACGGATACACTTGCATTCTCGTATGAGAAGAAGGTTCCGTTCATCCAACGTCCGTGACGCTTGCCACATAAAGGGCCCTTCGGTCTGAGACGCCGACCCGTGGCAATGCTGTGTAGACATTTTATTGTGTTTAAGAGAGACTCGACCGCTCGCGCGACTCGTCTCTCCTACATATACCGGCTGGTGAGTTGCCGCGACACCGAACGACCGCCTAAAGCACGTTCGGCAACGGCGGTAAACCTCGTTGAACGAGCCGAACGCTCGAGGGACGTCGGAAGATAGAACGCTCGCGACCGACCGCCGTATCGCCGTCTATTTTCAAAGTCCCATTTCGCGTATTGCTTTCTCGAGCTCGCGCATCGGTATTTTCAAAGTTCCATTTCGCGTATTGCTTTCTCGAGCTCGCGCATCGGTATTTTCAAAGTTCCATTTCGCGTATTGCTTTCTCGAGCTCGCGCATCGGTATTTTCAAAGTCCCATTTCGCGTATTGCTTTCTCGAGCTCGCGCATCGGTAACGGCCAAGAGTCACGAGGATAACATAGAAATTATTCCTCTCTTTGCGTTCTTCCAAAGTTTTTCACAATACGAGCCGCGTCGTCGTTCGAAACCGAACGTATGCCGCTCCCGCTTGGCAGTCGCCGTCGCACGCGCGCGTTATTCTTCAAATAATAACGGTGAACGCGTGCTGCTGAATCGCTGCTAGCGGTGGCTGGAATCATCGTCGGCGGCGACGGGCGGTTCGCCGTAACAACTCTCCCGCGCTGCTCGCTTGCCCACGGCGTCGGGGGACGCGACCGCGTTAGAGCGACGCGTCGTTCCCTTCGTCCGTGAACACGGTCGAGCGAGAGAGGTCGGCAAGCGTTGTCCATTTCGGTGGCGAAAGATCGATTCGCCAAAGAATCGATTTCGCGTAGAATCGATTGCGCGGGTGCCCGGGTGCCAAATCTCAAGCGGAGCGGAGTTAAAGTGGATCTCTTGAAAAATGAAATTAGGGGCAAAAGTACCCTTTGCGTTCGAATATCGAGGATTTTGACAATGCCATTGTGTTCCTCGTGAAAAAATACATCGGATAGGGCCTTTGGGAAACGCGAAAAAAGATTACCCGTCGCGGGAGATTCAACCATATAAAATCCGATTTTTGGCGTTGCGTGGCCTATGGCCCCGGCTACCCCAGATTGTTCCAATAGAACTATTCTATAGATATTTCGACAAGACCGTTCCTAGGGGTAATTTTTCGCGTAGAATCGATTGCGCGGGTGCCCGGGTTCCAAATCTCAAGCGGAGCGGAGTTAAAGTGGATCTCTTGAAAAATGAAATTAGGTCTAAAAGTACCTTTTGCGTTCGAATATCGAGGATTTTGACAATGCCATCGTGTTTCTCGTGAAAAAATACATCGGATAGGGCCTTTGGGAAGCGCCAAAAAAGATTACCCGTCGCGGGAGATTCGACCATATAAAATCCGATTTTTGGCGTTGCGTGGCCTATGGCCCCGGCTACCCCAGATTGTTCCAATAGAACTATTCTATAGATATTTCGACAAGACCGTTCGTAGGGGTAATTTTTCGCGTAGAATCGATTGCGCGGGTGCCCGGATTCCAAATCTCAAGCGGAGCGGAGTTAAAGTGGATCTCTTGAAAAATGAAATTAGGGGCAAAAGTACATTTTGCGTTCGAATATCGAGGATTTTGACAATGCCATCGTGTTCCTCGTGAAAACATACAACGGATAGGGCCTTTGGGAAACGACAAAAAAGATTACCCGTCGCGGGAGATTCGACCATATAAAATCCGATTTTTGGCGTTGCGTGGCCTATGGCCCCGGGTACCCCACATTGTTCCAATAGAACTATTCTATAGATATTTCGACAAGAACGTTCCTAGGGGTAATTTTTCGCGTAGAATTGATTGCGCGGGTGCCCGGGTTCCAAATCTCAAGCGGAGCGGAGTTAAAGTGGATCTCTTGAAAAATGAAGTTAGGGGCAAAAGTACCTTTCGCGTTCGAATATCGAGGATTTTGACAATGCCATCGTGTTCCTCGTGAAAAAATACATCGGATAGGGCCTTTGGGAAACGCCAAAAAAGATTACCCGTCGCGGGAGATTCGACCATATAAAATCCGATTTTTGGCGTTGCGTGGCCTATGGCCCCGGCTACCCCAGATTGTTCCAATAGAACTATTCTATAGATATTTCGACAAGACCGTTCCTAGGGGTAATTTTTCGCGTAGAATCGATTGCGCGGGTGCCCGGTTTCCAAATCTCAAGCGGAGCGGAGTTAAAGTGGATCTCTTGAAAAATGAAATTAGGGGCAAAAGTACATTTTGCGTTCGAATATCGAGGATTTTGACAATGCCATCGTGTTCCTCGTGAAAAAATACATCGGATAGGGCCTTTGGGAAACGCCAAAAAAGATTACCCGTCGCGGGAGATTCGACCATATAAAATCCGATTTTTGGCGTTGCGTGGCCTATGGCCCCGGCTACCCCAGATTGTTCCAATAGAACTTATCTATAGATATTTCGACAAGACCGTTCCCAGGGGTAATTTTTCGCGTAGAATCGATTGCGCGGGTGCCCGGGTTCCAAATCTCAAGCGGAGCGGAGTTAAAGTGGATCTCTTGAAAAATGAAATTAGGGGCAAAAGTACCTTTTGCGTTCGAATATCGAGGATTTTGACAATGCCATCGTGTTCCTCGTGAAAAAATACATCGGATAGGGCCTTTGGGAAGCGCCAAAAAAGATTACCCGTCGCGGGAGATTCGACCATATAAAATCCGATTTTTGGCGTTGCGTGGCCTATGGCCCCGGCTACCCCAGATTGTTCCAATAGAACTATTCTATAGATATTTCGACAAGACCGTTCCTAGGGGTAATTTCTCTCGTAGAATCGATTGCGCGGGTGCCCGGGTTCCAAATCTCAAGCGGAGCGGAGTTAAAGTGGATCTCTTGAAAAATGAAATTAGGGGCAAAAGTACCTTTTGCGTTCGAATATCGAGGATTTTGACAATGCCATCGTGTTCCTCGTGAAAAAATACATCGGATAGGGCCTTTGGGAAACGCCAGAAAAGATTACCCGTCGCGGGAGATTCGACCATATAAAATCCGATTTTTGGCGTTGCGTGGCCTATGACCCCGGCTACCCCAGATTGTTCCAATAGAACTATTCTATAGATATTTCGACATGACCGTTCCTAGGGGTAATTGTTCGCGTAGAATCGATTGCGCGGGTGCCCGGGTTCCAAATCTCAAGCGGAGCGGAGTTAAAGTGGATCTCTTGAAAAATGAAATTAGGGGCAAAAGTACCTTTTGCGTTCGAATATCGAGGATTTTGACAATGCCATCGTGTTCCTCGTGAAAAAATACATCGGATAGGGCCTTTGGGAAGCGCCAAAAAAGATTACCCGTCGCGGGAGATTCGACCATATAAAATCCGATTTTTGGCGTTGCGTGGCCTATGGCCCCGGCTACCCCACATTGTTCCAATAGAACTATTCTATAGATATTTCGACAAGAACGTTCCTAGGGGTAATTTTTCGCGTAGAATCGATTGTGCGGGTGCCCGGGTTCCAAATCTCAAGCGGAGCGGAGTTAAAGTGGATCTCTTGAAAAATGAAATTAGGGGCAAAAGTACCTTTTGCGTTCGAATATCGAGGATTTTGACAATGCCATCGTGTTCGTCGTGAAAAAATACATCAGATAGGGCCTTTGGGAAACGCCAAAAAAGGTGACCCGTCGCGGGAGATTCGACCATAGGAAATCGGATTTTTGGCGTGCCGTGGCCTATGGCCCCGGCTACCCCAGATTGTTCCAATAGAACTATTCTATAGATATTTCGACAAGACCGTTCCTAGGGGTAATTTCTCTCGTAGAATCGATTGCGCGGGTGCCCGGGTTCCAAATCTCAAGCGGAGCGGAGTTAAAGTGGATCTCTTGAAAAATGAAATTAGGGGCAAAAGTACCTTTTGCGTTCGAATATCGAGGATTTTGACAATGCCATCGTGTTCCTCGTGAAAAAATACATCGGATAGGGCTTTTGGGAAACGCCAGAAAAGATTACCCGTCGCGGGAGATTCGACCATATAAAATCCGATTTTTGGCGTTGCGTGGCCTATGACCCCGGCTACCCCAGATTGTTCCAATAGAACTATTCTATAGATATTTCGACATGACCGTTCCTAGGGGTAATTGTTCGCGTAGAATCGATTGCGCGGGTGCCCGGTTTCCAAATCTCAAGCGGAGCGGAGTTAAAGTGGATCTCTTGAAAAATGAAATTAGGGGCAAAAGTACCTTTTGCGTTCGAATATCGAGGATTTTGACAATGCCATCGTGTTCGTCGTGAAAAAATACATCAGATAGGGCCTTTGGGAAACGCCAAAAAAGGTGACCCGTCGCGGGAGATTCGACCATAGGAAATCCGATTTTTGGCGTGCCGTGGCCTATGGCCCCGGCTACCCCAGATTGTTCCAATAGAACTATTCTATAGATATTTCGACAAGACCGTTCCTAGGGGTAATTTCTCTCGTAGAATCGATTGCGCGGGTGCCCGGGTTCCAAATCTCAAGCGGAGCGGAGTTAAAGTGGATCTCTTGAAAAATGAAATTAGGGGCAAAAGTACCTTTTGCGTTCGAATATCGAGGATTTTGACAATGCCATCGTGTTCCTCGTGAAAAAATACATCGGATAGGGCCTTTGGGAAACGCCAAAAAAGATTACCCGTCGCGGGAGATTCGACCATATAAAATCCGATTTTTGGCGTTGCGTGGCCTATGGCCCCGGCTACCCCAGATTGTTCCAATAGAACTATTCTATAGATATTTCGACAAGACCGTTCCCAGGGGTAATTTTTCGCGTAGAATCGATTGCGCGGGTGCCCGGGTTCCAAATCTCAAGCGGAGCGGAGTTAAAGTGGATCTCTTGAAAAATGAAATTAGGGGCAAAAGTACCTTTTGCGTTCGAATATCGAGGATTTTGACAATGCCATCGTGTTCCTCGTGAAAAAATACATCGGATAGGGCCTTTGGGTAACGCCAAAAAAGATTACCCGTCGCGGGAGATTCGACCATATAAAATCCGATTTTTGGCGTTGCGTGGCCTATGGCCCCGGCTACCCCAGATTGTTCCAATAGAACTATTCTATAGATATTTCGACAAGACCGTTCCTAGGGGTAATTTTTCGCGTAGAATCGATTGCGCGGGTGCCCGGGTTCCAAATCTCAAGCGGAGCGGAATTAAAGTGGATCTCTTGAAAAATGAAATTAGGGGCAAAAGTACCTTTTGCGTTCGAATATCGAGGATTTTGACAATGCCATCGTGTTCCTCGTGAAAAAATACATCAGATAGGGCCTTTGGGAAACGCCAAAAAAGGTGACCCGTCGCGGGAGATTCGACCATAGGAAATCCGATTTTTGGCGTGCCGTGGCCTATGGTCCCGGCTACCCCAGATTGTCCCAATAGAACTATTCTATAGATATTTCGACAAGGCCGTTCCTAGGGGTAATTTTTCGCGTAGAATCGATTGCGCGGGTGCCCGGGTGCCAAATCTCAAGCGGAGCGGAGTTAAAGTGGATCTCTTGAAAAATGAAATTAGGGGCAAAAGTACCTTTTGCGTTCGAATATCGAGGATTTTGACAATGCCATCGTGTTCCTCGTGAAAAAATACATCGGATAGGGCCTTTGGGAAACGCCAAAAAAATTACCCGTCGCGGGAGATTCGACCATAAGAAATCCGATTTTTGGCGTTGCGTGGCCTATGGCCCCGGCTATCCCAGATTGTCCCAATAGAACTATTCTATAGATATTTCGACAAGACCGTTCCTAGGAGTAATTTTTCGCGTAGAATCGATTGCGCGGGTGCCCGGGTTCCAAATCTCAAGCTGAGCGGAGTTAAAGTGGATCTCTTGAAAAATGAAATTAGGGGCAAAAGTACCTTTTGCGTTCGAATATCGAGGATTTTAACAATGCCATCGTGTTCCTCGTGAAAAAATACATCGGATAGGGCCTTTGGGAAACGCCAAAAAAGATTACCCGTTGCGGGAGATTCGACCATATAAAATCCGATTTTTGGCGTTGCGTGGCCTATGGCCCCGGCTACCCCAGATTGTTCCAATAGAACTATTCTATAGATATTTCGACAAGCCGTTCCTAGGGGTAATTTTTCGTGTAGAATCGATTGCGCGGGTGCCCGGGTTCCAAATCTCAAGCGGAGCGGAGTTAAAGTGGATCTCTTGAAAAATGAAATTAGGGGCAAAAGTACCTTTTGCGTTCGAATATCGAGGATTTTGACAATGCCATCGTGTTCCTCGTGAAAAAATACATCGGATAGGGCCTTTGGGAAACGCCAAAAAAGATTACCCGTCGCGGGAGATTCGACCATATAAAATCCGATTTTTGGCGTTGCGTGGCCTATGGCCCCGGCTACCCCAGATTGTTCCAATAGAACTATTCTATAGATATTTCGACAAGACCGTTCCTAGGGGTAATTTTTCGCGTAGAATCGATTGCGCGGGTGCCCGGGTTCCAAATCTCAAGCGGAACGGAGTTAAAGTGGATCTCTTGAAAAATGAAATTAGGGGCAAAAGTACCTTTTGCGTTCGAATATCGAGGATTTTGACAATGCCATCGTGTTCCTCGTGAAAAAATACATCGGATAGGGCCTTTGGGAAACGCCAAAAAAGATTACCCGTCGCGGGAGATTCGACCATATAAAATCCGATTTTTGGCGTTGCGTGGCCTATGGCCCCGGCTACCCCAGATTGTTCCAATAGAACTATTCTATAGATATTTCGACAAGACCGTTCCTAGGGGTAATTTTTCGCGTAGAATCGATTGCGCGGGTGCCCGGGTTCCAAATCTCAAGCGGAACGGAGTTAAAGTGGATCTCTTGAAAAATGATATTAGGGGCAAAAGTACCTTTTGCGTTCGAATATCGAGGATTTTGACTATGCCATCGTGTTCGTCGTGAAAAAATACATCAGATAGGGCCTTTGGGAAACGCCAAAAAAGGTGACCCGTCGCGGGAGATTCGACCATAGGAAATCCGATTTTTGGCGTGCCGTGGCCTATGGTCCCGGCTACCCCAGATTGTCCCAATAGAACTATTCTATAGATATTTCGACAAGGCCGTTCCTAGGGGTAATTTTTCGCGTAGAATCGATTGCGCGGGTGCCCGGGTGCCAAATCTCAAGCGGAGCGGAGTTAAAGTGGATCTCTTGAAAAATGAAATTAGGGGCAGAAGTACCTTTTGCGTTCGAATATCGAGGATTTTGACAATGCCATCGTGTTCCTCGTGAAAAAATACATCGGATAGGGCCTTTGGGAAACGCCAAAAAAATTACCCGTCGCGGGAGATTCGACCATAAGAAATCCGATTTTTGGCGTTGCGTGGCCTATGGCCCCGGCTACCCCAGATTGTTCCAATAGAACTATTCTATAGATATTTCGACAAGACCGTTCCCAGGGGTAATTTTTCGCGTAGAATCGATTGCGCGGGTGCCCGGGTTCCAAATCTCAAGCGGAGCGGAGTTAAAGTGGATCTCTTGAAAAATGAAATTAGGGGCAAAAGTACCTTTTGCGTTCGAATATCGAGGATTTTGACAATGCCATCGTGTTCCTCGTGAAAAAATACATCCGATAGGGCCTTTGGGAAACGCCAAAAAAGATTACCCGTCGCGGGAGATTCGACCATATAAAATCCGATTTTTGGCGTTGCGTGGCCTATGACCCCGGGTACCCCAGATTGTTCCAATAGAACTATTCTATAGATATTTCGACAAGACCGTTCCTAGGGGTAATTTTTCGCGTCGAATCGATTGCGCGGGTGCCCGGTTTCCAAATCTCAAACGGAGCGGAGTTAAAGTGGATCTCTTGAAAAATGAAATTAGGGGCAAAAGTACATTTTGCGTTCGAATATCGAGGATTTTGACAATGCCATCGTGTTCCTCGTGAAAAAATACATCGGATAGGGCCTTTGGGAAACGCCAAAAAAGATTACCCGTCGCGGGAGATTCGACCATATAAAATCCGATTTTTGGCGTTGCGTGGCCTATGGCCCCGGCTACCCCAGATTGTTCCAATAGAACTATTCTATAGATATTTCGACAAGACCGTTCCCAGGGGTAATTTTTCGCGTAGAATCGATTGCGCGGGTGCCCGGGTTCCAAATCTCAAGCGGAGCGGAGTTAAAGTGGATCTCTTGAATAATGAAATTAGGGGCAAAAGTACCTTTTGCGTTCGAATATCGAGGATTTTGACAATGCCATCGTGTTCCTCGTGAAAAAATACATCGGATAGGGCCTTTGGGTAACGCCAAAAAAGATTACCCGTCGCGGGAGATTCGACCATATAAAATCCGATTTTTGGCGTTGCGTGGCCTATGGCCCCGGCTACCCCAGAGTGTTCCAATAGAACTATTCTATAGATATTTCGACAAGACCGTTCCTAGGGGTAATTTTTCGCGTAGAATCGATTGCGCGGGTGCCCGGGTTCCAAATCTCAAGCGGAGCGGAATTAAAGTGGATCTCTTGAAAAATGAAATTAGGGGCAAAAGTACCTTTTGCGTTCGAATATCGAGGATTTTGACAATGCCATCGTGTTCCTCGTGAAAAAATACATCAGATAGGGCCTTTGGGAAACGCCAAAAAAGGTGACCCGTCGCGGGAGATTCGACCATAGGAAATCCGATTTTTGGCGTGCCGTGGCCTATGGTCCCGGCTACCCCAGATTGTCCCAATAGAACTATTCTATAGATATTTCGACAAGGCCGTTCCTAGGGGTAATTTTTCGCGTAGAATCGATTGCGCGGGTGCCCGGGTGCCAAATCTCAAGCGGAGCGGAGTTAAAGTGGATCTCTTGAAAAATGAAATTAGGGGCAAAAGTACCTTTTGCGTTCGAATATCGAGGATTTTGACAATGCCATCGTGTTCCTCGTGAAAAAATACATCGGATAGGGCCTTTGGGAAACGCCAAAAAAATTACCCGTCGCGGGAGATTCGACCATAAGAAATCCGATTTTTGGCGTTGCGTGGCCTATGGCCCCGGCTATCCCAGATTGTCCCAATAGAACTATTCTATAGATATTTCGACAAGACCGTTCCTAGGAGTAATTTTTCGCGTAGAATCGATTGCGCGGGTGCCCGGGTTCCAAATCTCAAGCTGAGCGGAGTTAAAGTGGATCTCTTGAAAAATGAAATTAGGGGCAAAAGTACCTTTTGCGTTCGAATATCGAGGATTTTAACAATGCCATCGTGTTCTTCGTGAAAAAATACATCGGATAGGGCCTTTGGGAAACGCCAAAAAAGATTACCCGTTGCGGGAGATTCGACCATATAAAATCCGATTTTTGGCGTTGCGTGGCCTATGGCCCCGGCTACCCCAGATTGTTCCAATAGAACTATTCTATAGATATTTCGACAAGCCGTTCCTAGGGGTAATTTTTCGTGTAGAATCGATTGCGCGGGTGCCCGGGTTCCAAATCTCAAGCGGAGCGGAGTTAAAGTGGATCTCTTGAAAAATGAAATTAGGGGCAAAAGTACCTTTTGCGTTCGAATATCGAGGATTTTGACAATGCCATCGTGTTCCTCGTGAAAAAATACATCGGATAGGGCCTTTGGGAAACGCCAAAAAAGATTACCCGTCGCGGGAGATTCGACCATATAAAATCCGATTTTTGGCGTTGCGTGGCCTATGGCCCCGGCTACCCCAGATTGTTCCAATAGAACTATTCTATAGATATTTCGACAAGACCGTTCCTAGGGGTAATTTTTCGCGTAGAATCGATTGCGCGGGTGCCCGGGTTACAAATCTCAAGCGGAACGGAGTTAAAGTGGATCTCTTGAAAAATGAAATTAGGGGCAAAAGTACCTTTTGCGTTCGAATATCGAGGATTTTGACAATGCCATCGTGTTCCTCGTGAAAAAATACATCGGATAGGGCCTTTGGGAAACGCCAAAAAAGATTACCCGTCGCGGGAGATTCGACCATATAAAATCCGATTTTTGGCGTTGCGTGGCCTATGGCCCCGGCTACCCCAGATTGTTCCAATAGAACTATTCTATAGATATTTCGACAAGACCGTTCCTAGGGGTAATTTTTCGCGTAGAATCGATTGCGCGGGTGCCCGGGTTCCAAATCTCAAGCGGAACGGAGTTAAAGTGGATCTCTTGAAAAATGATATTAGGGGCAAAAGTACCTTTTGCGTTCGAATATCGAGGATTTTGACTATGCCATCGTGTTCCTCGTGAAAAAATACATCGGATAGGGCCTTTGGGAAACGCCAAAAAAGATTACCCGTCGCGGGAGATTCGACCATATAAAATCCGATTTTTGGCGTTGCGTGGCCTATGGCCCCGGCTACCCCAGATTGTTCCAATAGAACTATTCTATAGATATTTCGACAAGACCGTTCCTAGGGGTAATTTTTCGCGTAGAATCGATTGCGCGGGTGCCCGGGTTCCAAATCTCAAGCGGAACGGAGTTAAAGTGGATCTCTTGAAAAATGATATTAGGGGCAAAAGTACCTTTTGCGTTCGAATATCGAGGATTTTGACTATGCCATCGTGTTCGTCGTGAAAAAATACATCAGATAGGGCCTTTGGGAAACGCCAAAAAAGGTGACCCGTCGCGGGAGATTCGACCATAGGAAATCCGATTTTTGGCGTGCCGTGGCCTATGGTCCCGGCTACCCCAGATTGTCCCAATAGAACTATTCTATAGATATTTCGACAAGGCCGTTCCTAGGGGTAATTTTTCGCGTAGAATCGATTGCGCGGGTGCCCGGGTGCCAAATCTCAAGCGGAGCGGAGTTAAAGTGGATCTCTTGAAAAATGAAATTAGGGGCAGAAGTACCTTTTGCGTTCGAATATCGAGGATTTTGACAATGCCATCGTGTTCCTCGTGAAAAAATACATCGGATAGGGCCTTTGGGAAACGCCAAAAAAATTACCCGTCGCGGGAGATTCGACCATAAGAAATCCGATTTTTGACGTTGCGTGGCCTATGGCCCCGGCTACCCCAGATTGTTCCAATAGAACTATTCTATAGATATTTCGACAAGACCGTTCCCAGGGGTAATTTTTCGCGTAGAATCGATTGCGCGGGTGCCCGGGTTCCAAATCTCAAGCGGAGCGGAGTTAAAGTGGATCTCTTGAAAAATGAAATTAGGGGCAAAAGTACCTTTTGCGTTCGAATATCGAGGATTTTGACAATGCCATCGTGTTCCTCGTGAAAAAATACATCGGATAGGGCCTTTGGGAAACGCCAAAAAAGATTACCCGTCGCGGGAGATTCGACCATATAAAATCCGATTTTTGGCGTTGCGTGGCCTATGACCCCGGGTACCCCAGATTGTTCCAATAGAACTATTCTATAGATATTTCGACAAGACCGTTCCTAGGGGTAATTTTTCGCGTCGAATCGATTGCGCGGGTGCCCGGTTTCCAAATCTCAAACGGAGCGGAGTTAAAGTGGATCTCTTGAAAAATGAAATTAGGGGCAAAAGTACATTTTGCGTTCGAATATCGAGGATTTTGACAATGCCATCGTGTTCCTCGTGAAAAAATACATCGGATAGGGCCTTTGGGAAACGCCAAAAAAGATTACCCGTCGCGGGAGATTCGACCATATAAAATCCGATTTTTGGCGTTGCGTGGCCTATGGCCCCGGCTACCCCAGATTGTTCCAATAGAACTATTCTATAGATATTTCGACAAGACCGTTCCTAGGGGTAATTTTTCGCGTAGAATCGATTGCGCGGGTGCCCGGGTTCCAAATCTCAAGCGGAGCGGAGTTAAAGTGGATCTCTTGAAAAATGAAATTAGGGGCAAAAGTACCTTTTGCGTTCGAATATCGAGGATTTTGACAATGCCATCGTGTTCCTCGTGAAAAAATACATCGGATAGGGCCTTTGGGAAACGCCAAAAAAGGTGACCCGTCGCGGGAGATTCGACCATAGGAAATCCGATTTTTGGCGTGCCGTGGCCTATGGTCCCGGCTACCCCAGATTGTCCCAATAGAACTATTCTATAGATATTTCGACAAGGCCGTTCCTAGGGGTAATTTTTCGCGTAGAATCGATTGCGCGGGTGCCCGGGTGCCAAATCTCAAGCGGAGCGGAGTTAAAGTGGATCTCTTGAAAAATGAAATTAGGGGCAAAAGTACCTTTTGCGTTCGAATATCGAGGATTTTGACAATGCCATCGTGTTCCTCGTGAAAAAATACATCGGATAGGGCCTTTGGGAAGCGCCAAAAAAGATTACCCGTCGCGGGAGATTCGACCATATAAAATCCGATTTTTGGCGTTGCGTGGCCTATGGCCCCGGCTACCCCACATTGTTCCAATAGAACTATTCTATAGATATTTCGACAAGAACGTTCCTAGGGGTAATTTTTCGCGTAGAATCGATTGTGCGGGTGCCCGGGTTCCAAATCTCAAGCGGAGCGGAGTTAAAGTGGATCTCTTGAAAAATGAAATTAGGGGCAAAAGTACCTTTTGCGTTCGAATATCGAGGATTTTGACAATGCCATCGTGTTCGTCGTGAAAAAATACATCAGATAGGGCCTTTGGGAAACGCCAAAAAAGGTGACCCGTCGCGGGAGATTCGAACATAGGAAATCCGATTTTTGGCGTCCCGTGGCCTATGGCCCCGGCTACCCCAGATTGTTCCAATAGAACTATTCTATAGATATTTCGACAAGACCGTTCCTAGGGGTAATTTTTCGCGTAGAATCGATTGCGCGGGTGCCCGGTTTCCAAATCTCAAGCGGAGCGGAGTTAAAGTGGATCTCTTGAAAAATGAAATTAGGGGCAAAAGTACATTTTGCGTTCGAATATCGAGGATTTTGACAATGCCATCGTGTTCCTCGTGAAAAAATACATCGGATAGGGCCTTTGGGAAACGCCAAAAAAGATTACCCGTCGCGGGAGATTCGACCATATAAAATCCGATTTTTGGCGTTGCGTGGCCTATGGCCCCGGCTATCCCAGATTGTTCCAATAGAACTATTCTATAGATATTTCGACAAGACCGTTCCTAGGGGTAATTTTTCGCGTAGAATCGATTGCGCGGGTGCCCGGGTTCCAAATCTCAAGCGGAACGGAGTTAAAGTGGATCTCTTGAAAAATGATATTAGGGGCAAAAGTACCTTTTGCGTTCGAATATCGAGGATTTTGACAATGCCATCGTGTTCGTCGTGAAAAAATACATCAGATAGGGCCTTTGGGAAACGCCAAAAAAGGTGACCCGTCGCGGGAGATTCGACCATAGGAAATCCGATTTTTGGCGTTGCGTGGCCTATGGCCCCGGCTACCCCAGATTGTTCCAATAGAACTATTCTATAGATATTTCGACAAGACCGTTCCCAGGGGTAATTTTTCGCGTAGAATCGATTGCGCGGGTGCCCGGGTTCCAAATCTCAAGCGGAGCGGAGTTAAAGTGGATCTCTTGAAAAATGAAATTAGGGGCAAAAGTACCTTTTGCGTTCGAATATCGAGGATTTTGACAATGCCATCGTGTTCCTCGTGAAAAAATACATCGGATAGGGCCTTTGGGTAACGCCAAAAAAGATTACCCGTCGCGGGAGATTCGACCATATAATATCCGATTTTTGGCGTTGCGTGGCCTATGGCCCCGGCTACCCCAGATTGTTCCAATAGAACTATTCTATAGATATTTCGACAAGACCGTTCCTAGGGGTAATTTTTCGCGTAGAATCGATTGCGCGGGTGCCCGGGTTCCAAATCTCAAGCGGAGCGGAATTAAAGTGGATCTCTTGAAAAATGAAATTAGGGGCAAAAGTACCTTTTGCGTTCGAATATCGAGGATTTTGACAATGCCATCGTGTTCCTCGTGAAAAAATACATCAGATAGGGCCTTTGGGAAACGCCAAAAAAGGTGACCCGTCGCGGGAGATTCGACCATAGGAAATCCGATTTTTGGCGTGCCGTGGCCTATGGTCCCGGCTACCCCAGATTGTCCCAATAGAACTATTCTATAGATATTTCGACAAGGCCGTTCCTAGGGGTAATTTTTCGCGTAGAATCGATTGCGCGGGTGCCCGGGTGCCAAATCTCAAGCGGAGCGGAGTTAAAGTGGATCTCTTGAAAAATGAAATTAGGGGCAAAAGTACCTTTTGCGTTCGAATATCGAGGATTTTGACAATGCCATCGTGTTCCTCGTGAAAAAATACATCGGATAGGGCCTTTGGGAAACGCCAAAAAAATTACCCGTCGCCGGAGATTCGACCATAAGAAATCCGATTTTTGGCGTTGCGTGGCCTATGGCCCCGGCTATCCCAGATTGTCCCAATAGAACTATTCTATAGATATTTCGACAAGACCGTTCCTAGGGGTAATTTTTCGCGTAGAATCGATTGCGCGGGTGCCCGGGTTCCAAATCTCAAGCGGAGCGGAGTTAAAGTGGATCTCTTGAAAAATGAAATTAGGGGCAAAAGTACCTTTTGCGTTCGAATATCGAGGATTTTAACAATGCCATCGTGTTCCTCGTGAAAAAATACATCGGATAGGGCCTTTGGGAAACGCCAAAAAAGATTACCCGTTGCGGGAGATTCGACCATATAAAATCCGATTTTTGGCGTTGCGTGGCCTATGGCCCCGGCTACCCCAGATTGTTCCAATAGAACTATTCTATAGATATTTCGACAAGACCGTTCCTAGGGGTAATTTTTCGCGTAGAATCGATTGCGCGGGTGCCCGGGTTCCAAATCTCAAGCGGAGCGGAGTTAAAGTGGATCTCTTGAAAAATGAAATTAGGGGCAAAAGTACCTTTTGCGTTCGAATATCGAGGATTTTGACAATGCCATCGTGTTCCTCGTGAAAAAATACATCGGATAGGGCCTTTGGGAAACGCCAAAAAAGATTACCCGTAGCGGGAGATTCGACCATATAAAATCCGATTTTTGGCGTTGCGTGGCCTATGGCCCCGGCTACCCCAGATTGTTCCAATAGAACTATTCTATATATATTTCGACAAGACCGTTCCTAGGGGTAATTTTTCGCGTAGAATCGATTGCGCGGGTGCCCGGGTTCCAAATCTCAAGCGGAGCGGAATTAAAGTGGATCTCTTGAAAAATGAAATTAGGGGCAAAAGTACCTTTTGCGTTCGAATATCGAGGATTTTGACAATGCCATCGTGTTCCTCGTGAAAAAATACATCGGATAGGGCCTTTGGGAAGCGCCAAAAAAGATTACCCGTCGCGGGAGATTCGACCATATAAAATCCGATTTTTGGCGTTGCGTGGCCTATGGCCCCGGCTATCCCAGATTGTCCCAATAGAACTATTCTATAGATATTTCGACAAGACCGTTCCTAGGGGTAATTTTTCGCGTAGAATCGATTGCGCGGGTGCCCGGGTTCCAAATCTCAAGCTGAGCGGAGTTAAAGTGGATCTCTTGAAAAATGAAATTAGGGGCAAAAGTACCTTTTGCGTTCGAATATCGAGGATTTTGACAATGCCATCGTGTTCCTCGTGAAAAAATACATCGGATAGGGCCTTTGGGAAACGCCAGAAAAGATTACCCGTCGCGGGAGATTCGACCATATAAAATCCGATTTTTGGCGTTGCGTGGCCTATGACCCCGGCTACCCCAGATTGTTCCAATAGAACTATTCTATAGATATTTCGACATGACCGTTCCTAGGGGTAATTGTTCGCGTAGAATCGATTGCGCGGGTGCCCGGTTTCCAAATCTCAAGCGGAGCGGAGTTAAAGTGGATCTCTTGAAAAATGAAATTAGGGGCAAAAGTACCTTTT
This sequence comes from Gasteruption jaculator, assembly GCA_949825005.1. Lineage (NCBI taxonomy): Eukaryota > Metazoa > Arthropoda > Insecta > Hymenoptera > Gasteruptiidae > Gasteruption > Gasteruption jaculator. The sequence goes on from CATKWD010000150.1 coordinate 82,685, forward strand.
GCGTTCGAATATCGAGGATTTTGACAATGCCATCGTGTTCGTCGTGAAAAAATACATCAGATAGGGCCTTTGGGAAACGCCAAAAAAGGTGACCCGTCGCGGGAGATTCGACCATAGGAAATCCGATTTTTGGCGTGCCGTGGCCTATGGCCCCGGCTACCCCAGATTGTTCCAATAGAACTATTCTATAGATATTTCGACAAGACCGTTCCTAGGGGTAATTTCTCTCGTAGAATCGATTGCGCGGGTGCCCGGGTTCCAAATCTCAAGCGGAGCGGAGTTAAAGTGGATCTCTTGAAAAATGAAATTAGGGGCAAAAGTACCTTTTGCGTTCGAATATCGAGGATTTTGACAATGCCATCGTGTTCCTCGTGAAAAAATACATCGGATAGGGCCTTTGGGAAACGCCAAAAAAGATTACCCGTCGCGGGAGATTCGACCATATAAAATCCGATTTTTGGCGTTGCGTGGCCTATGGCCCCGGCTACCCCAGATTGTTCCAATAGAACTATTCTATAGATATTTCGACAAGACCGTTCCCAGGGGTAATTTTTCGCGTAGAATCGATTGCGCGGGTGCCCGGGTTCCAAATCTCAAGCGGAGCGGAGTTAAAGTGGATCTCTTGAAAAATGAAATTAGGGGCAAAAGTACCTTTTGCGTTCGAATATCGAGGATTTTGACAATGCCATCGTGTTCCTCGTGAAAAAATACATCGGATAGGGCCTTTGGGTAACGCCAAAAAAGATTACCCGTCGCGGGAGATTCGACCATATAAAATCCGATTTTTGGCGTTGCGTGGCCTATGGCCCCGGCTACCCCAGATTGTTCCAATAGAACTATTCTATAGATATTTCGACAAGACCGTTCCTAGGGGTAATTTTTCGCGTAGAATCGATTGCGCGGGTGCCCGGGTTCCAAATCTCAAGCGGAGCGGAATTAAAGTGGATCTCTTGAAAAATGAAATTAGGGGCAAAAGTACCTTTTGCGTTCGAATATCGAGGATTTTGACAATGCCATCGTGTTCCTCGTGAAAAAATACATCGGATAGGGCTTTTGGGAAGCGCCAAAAAAGATTACCCGTCGCGGGAGATTCGACCATATAAAATCCGATTTTTGGCGTTGCGTGGCCTATGGCCCCGGCTACCCCACATTGTTCCAATAGAACTATTCTATAGATATTTCGACAAGAACGTTCCTAGGGGTAATTTTTCGCGTAGAATCGATTGTGCGGGTGCCCGGGTTCCAAATCTCAAGCGGAGCGGAGTTAAAGTGGATCTCTTGAAAAATGAAATTAGGGGCAAAAGTACCTTTTGCGTTCGAATATCGAGGATTTTGACAATGCCATCGTGTTCGTCGTGAAAAAATACATCAGATAGGGCCTTTGGGAAACGCCAAAAAAGGTGACCCGTCGCGGGAGATTCGACCATAGGAAATCCGATTTTTGGCGTGCCGTGGCCTATGGCCCCGGCTACCCCAGATTGTTCCAATAGAACTATTCTATAGATATTTCGACAAGACCGTTCCTAGGGGTAATTTTTCGCGTAGAATCGATTGCGCGGGTGCCCGGTTTCCAAATCTCAAGCGGAGCGGAGTTAAAGTGGATCTCTTGAAAAATGAAATTAGGGGCAAAAGTACATTTTGCGTTCGAATATCGAGGATTTTGACAATGCCATCGTGTTCCTCGTGAAAAAATACATCGGATAGGGCCTTTGGGAAACGCCAAAAAAGATTACCCGTCGCGGGAGATTCGACCATATAAAATCCGATTTTTGGCGTTGCGTGGCCTATGGCCCCGGCTATCCCAGATTGTTCCAATAGAACTATTCTATAGATATTTCGACAAGACCGTTCCTAGGGGTAATTTTTCGCGTAGAATCGATTGCGCGGGTGCCCGGGTTCCAAATCTCAAGCGGAACGGAGTTAAAGTGGATCTCTTGAAAAATGATATTAGGGGCAAAAGTACCTTTTGCGTTCGAATATCGAGGATTTTGACAATGCCATCGTGTTCGTCGTGAAAAAATACATCGGATAGGGCCTTTGGGAAACGCCAAAAAAGGTGACCCGTCGCGGGAGATTTGACCATAGGAAATCCGATTTTTGGCGTGCCGTGGCCTATGGCCCCGGCTACCCCAGATTGTTCCAATAGAACTATTCTATAGATATTTCGACAAGACCGTTCCTAGGGGTAATTTTTCGCGTAGAATCGATTGCGCGGGTGCCCGGGTTCCAAATCTCAAGCGGAGCGGAGTTAAAGTGGATCTCTTGAAAAATGAAATTAAGGGCAAAAGTACCTTTTGCGTTCGAATATCGAGGATTTTGACAATGCCATCGTGTTCCTCGTGAAAAAATACATCGGATAGGGCCTTTGGGAAACGCTAAAAAAGATTACCCGTCGCGGGAGATTCGACCATATAAAATCCGATTTTTGGCGTTGCGTGGCCTATGACCCCGGCTACCCCAGATTGTTCCAATAGAACTATTCTATAGATATTTCGACAAGACCGTTCCTAGGGGTAATTTTTCGCGTAGAATCGATTGCGCGGGTGCCCGGGTTCCAAATCTCAAGCGGAGCGGAATTAAAGTGGATCTCTTGAAAAATGAAATTAGGGGCAAAAGTACCTTTTGCGTTCGAATATCGAGGATTTTGACAATGCCATCGTGTTCCTCGTGAAAAAATACATCGGATAGGGCCTTTGGGAAACGCCAAAAAAGATTACCCGTAGCGGGAGATTCGACCATATAAAATCCGATTTTTGGCGTTGCGTGGCCTATGGCCCCGGCTACCCCAGATTGTTCCAATAGAACTATTCTATATATATTTCGACAAGACCGTTCCTAGGGGTAATTTTTCCCGTAGAATCGATTGCGCGGGTGCCCGGGTTCCAAATCTCAAGCGGAGCGGAATTAAAGTGGATCTCTTGAAAAATGAAATTAGGGGCAAAAGTACCTTTTGCGTTCGAATATCGAGGATTTTGACAATGCCATCGTGTTCCTCGTGAAAAAATACATCAGATAGGGCCTTTGGGAAACGCCAAAAAAGGTGACCCGTCGCGGGAGATTCGACCATAGGAAATCCGATTTTTGGCGTGCCGTGGCCTATGGTCCCGGCTACCCCAGATTGTCCCAATAGAACTATTCTATAGATATTTCGACAAGGCCGTTCCTAGGGGTAATTTTTCGCGTAGAATCGATTGCGCGGGTGCCCGGGTGCCAAATCTCAAGCGGAGCGGAGTTAAAGTGGATCTCTTGAAAAATGAAATTAGGGGCAAAAGTACCTTTTGCGTTCGAATATCGAGGATTTTGACAATGCCATCGTGTTCCTCGTGAAAAAATACATCGGATAGGGCCTTTGGGAAACGCCAAAAAAATTACCCGTCGCGGGAGATTCGACCATAAGAAATCCGATTTTTGGCGTTGCGTGGCCTATGGCCCCGGCTATCCCAGATTGTCCCAATAGAACTATTCTATAGATATTTCGACAAGACCGTTCCTAGGGGTAATTTTTCGCGTAGAATCGATTGCGCGGGTGCCCGGGTTCCAAATCTCAAGCGGAGCGGAGTTAAAGTGGATCTCTTGAAAAATGAAATTAGGGGCAAAAGTACCTTTTGCGTTCGAATATCGAGGATTTTAACAATGCCATCGTGTTCCTCGTGAAAAAATACATCGGATAGGGCCTTTGGGAAACGCCAAAAAAGATTACCCGTTGCGGGAGATTCGACCATATAAAATCCGATTTTTGGCGTTGCGTGGCCTATGGCCCCGGCTACCCCAGATTGTTCCAATAGAACTATTCTATAGATATTTCGACAAGACCGTTCCTAGGGGTAATTTTTCGCGTAGAATCGATTGCGCGGGTGCCCGGGTTCCAAATCTCAAGCGGAGCGGAGTTAAAGTGGATCTCTTGAAAAATGAAATTAGGGGCAAAAGTACCTTTTGCGTTCGAATATCGAGGATTTTGCCAATGCCATCGTGTTCGTCGTGAAAAAATACATCAGATAGGGCCTTTGGGAAACGCCAAAAAAGGTGACCCGTCGCGGGAGATTCGACCATAGGAAATCCGATTTTTGGCGTGCCGTGGCCTATGGCCCCGGCTACCCCAGATTGTTCCAATAGAACTATTCTATAGATATTTCGACAAGACCGTTCCTTGGGGTAATTTCTCTCGTAGAATCGATTGCGCGGGTGCCCGGGTTCCAAATCTCAAGCGGAGCGGAGTTAAAGTGGATCTCTTGAAAAATGAAATTAGGGGCAAAAGTACCTTTTGCGTTCGAATATCGAGGATTTTGACAATGCCATCGTGTTCCTCGTAAAAAAATACATCGGATAGGGCCTTTGGGAAACGCCAGAAAAGATTACCCGTCGCGGGAGATTCGACCATATAAAATCCGATTTTTGGCGTTGCGTGGCCTATGACCCCGGCTACCCCAGATTGTTCCAATAGAACTATTCTATAGATATTTCGACAAGACCGTTCCTAGGGGTAATTTCTCGCGTAGAATCGATTGCGCGGGTGCCCGGGTTCCAAATCTCAAGCGGAGCGGAGTTAAAGTGGATCTCTTGAAAAATGAAATTAGGTCCAAAAGTACCTTTTGCGTTCGAATATCGAGGATTTTGACAATGCCATCGTGTTCCTCGTGAAAAAATACATCGGATAGGGCCTTTGGGAAGCGCCAAAAAAGATTACCCGTCGCGGGAGATTCGACCATATAAAATCCGATTTTTGGCGTTGCGTGGCCTATGGCCCCGGCTACCCCACATTGTTCCAATAGAACTATTCTATAGATATTTCGACAAGACCGTTCCTAGGGGTAATTTTTCGCGTAGAATCGATTGCGCGGGTGCCCGGGTTCCAAATCTCAAGCGGAGCGGAATTAAAGTGGATCTCTTGAAAAATGAAATTAGGGGCAAAAGTACCTTTTGCGTTCGAATATCGAGGATTTTGACAATGCCATTGTGTTCCTCGTGAAAAAATACATCAGATAGGGCCTTTGGGAAACGCCAAAAAAGGTGACCCGTCGCGGGAGATTCGACCATAGGAAATCCGATTTTTGGCGTGCCGTGGCCTATGGTCCCGGCTACCCCAGATTGTCCCAATAGAACTATTCTATAGATATTTCGACAAGGCCGTTCCTAGGGGTAATTTTTCGCGTAGAATCGATTGCGCGGGTGCCCGGGTGCCAAATCTCAAGCGGAGCGGAGTTAAAGTGGATCTCTTGAAAAATGAAATTAGGGGCAAAAGTACCTTTTGCGTTCGAATATCGAGGATTTTGACAATGCCATCGTGTTCCTCGTGAAAAAATACATCGGATAGGGCCTTTGGGAAACGCCAAAAAAATTACCCGTCGCCGGAGATTCGACCATAAGAAATCCGATTTTTGGCGTTGCGTGGCCTATGGCCCCGGCTATCCCAGATTGTCCCAATAGAACTATTCTATAGATATTTCGACAAGACCGTTCCTAGGGGTAATTTTTCGCGTAGAATCGATTGCGCGGGTGCCCGGGTTCCAAATCTCAAGCGGAGCGGAGTTAAAGTGGATCTCTTGAAAAATGAAATTAGGGGCAAAAGTACCTTTTGCGTTCGAATATCGAGGATTTTAACAATGCCATCGTGTTCCTCGTGAAAAAATACATCGGATAGGGCCTTTGGGAAACGCCAAAAAAGATTACCCGTTGCGGGAGATTCGACCATATAAAATCCGATTTTTGGCGTTGCGTGGCCTATGGCCCCGGCTACCCCAGATTGTTCCAATAGAACTATTCTATAGATATTTCGACAAGACCGTTCCTAGGGGTAATTTTTCGCCGTAGAATCGATTGCGCGGGTGCCCGGGTTCCAAATCTCAAGCGGAGCGGAGTTAAAGTGGATCTCTTGAAAAATGAAATTAGGGGCAAAAGTACCTTTTGCGTTCGAATATCGAGGATTTTGACAATGCCATCGTGTTCCTCGTGAAAAAATACATCGGATAGGGCCTTTGGGAAACGCCAGAAAAGATTACCCGTCGCGGGAGATTCGACCATATAAAATCCGATTTTTGGCGTTGCGTGGCCTATGACCCCGGCTACCCCAGATTGTTCCAATAGAACTATTCTATAGATATTTCGACATGACCGTTCCTAGGGGTAATTGTTCGCGTAGAATCGATTGCGCGGGTGCCCGGTTTCCAAATCTCAAGCGGAGCGGAGTTAAAGTGGATCTCTTGAAAAATGAAATTAGGGGCAAAAGTACCTTTTGCGTTCGAATATCGAGGATTTTGACAATGCCATCGTGTTCGTCGTGAAAAAATACATCAGATAGGGCCTTTGGGAAACGCCAAAAAAGGTGACCCGTCGCGGGAGATTCGACCATAGGAAATCCGATTTTTGGCGTGCCGTGGCCTATGGCCCCGGCTACCCAGATTGTTCCAATAGAACTATTCTATAGATATTTCGACAAGACCGTTCCTAGGGGTAATTTCTCTCGTAGAATCGATTGCGCGGGTGCCCGGGTTCCAAATCTCAAGCGGAGCGGAGTTAAAGTGGATCTCTTAAAAATGAAATTAGGGGCAAAAGTACCTTTTGCGTTCGAATATCGAGGATTTTGACAATGCCATCGTGTTCCTCGTGAAAAAATACATCGGATAGGGCCTTTGGGAAACGCCAAAAAAGATTACCCGTCGCGGGAGATTCGACCATATAAAATCCGATTTTTGGCGTTGCGTGGCCTATGGCCCCGGCTACCCCAGATTGTTCCAATAGAACTATTCTATAGATATTTCGACAAGACCGTTCCCAGGGGTAATTTTTCGCGTAGAATCGATTGCGCGGGTGCCCGGGTTCCAAATCTCAAGCGGAGCGGAGTTAAAGTGGATCTCTTGAAAAATGAAATTAGGGGCAAAAGTACCTTTTGCGTTCGAATATCGAGGATTTTGACAATGCCATCGTGTTCCTCGTGAAAAAATACATCGGATAGGGCCTTTGGGTAACGCCAAAAAAGATTACCCGTCGCGGGAGATTCGACCATATAAAATCCGATTTTTGGCGTTGCGTGGCCTATGGCCCCGGCTACCCCAGATTGTTCCAATAGAACTATTCTATAGATATTTCGACAAGACCGTTCCTAGGGGTAATTTTTCGCGTAGAATCGATTGCGCGGGTGCCCGGGTTCCAAATCTCAAGCGGAGCGGAATTAAAGTGGATCTCTTGAAAAATGAAATTAGGGGCAAAAGTACCTTTTGCGTTCGAATATCGAGGATTTTGACAATGCCATCGTGTTCCTCGTGAAAAAATAGATCAGATAGGGCCTTTGGGAAACGCCAAAAAAGGTGACCCGTCGCGGGAGATTCGACCATAGGAAATCCGATTTTTGGCGTGCCGTGGCCTATGGTCCCGGCTACCCCAGATTGTCCCAATAGAACTATTCTATAGATATTTCGACAAGGCCGTTCCTAGGGGTAATTTTTCGCGTAGAATCGATTGCGCGGGTGCCCGGGTGCCAAATCTCAAGCGGAGCGGAGTTAAAGTGGATCTCTTGAAAAATGAAATTAGGGGCAAAAGTACCTTTTGCGTTCGAATATCGAGGATTTTGACAATGCCATCGTGTTCCTCGTGAAAAAATACATCGGATAGGGCCTTTGGGAAACGCCAAAAAAATTACCCGTCGCGGGAGATTCGACCATAAGAAATCCGATTTTTGGCGTTGCGTGGCCTATGGCCCCGGCTATCCCAGATTGTCCCAATAGAACTATTCTATAGATATTTCGACAAGACCGTTCCTAGGGGTAATTTTTCGCGTAGAATCGATTGCGCGGGTGCCCGGGTTCCAAATCTCAAGCGGAGCGGAGTTAAAGTGGATCTCTTGAAAAATGAAATTAGGGGCAAAAGTACCTTTTGCGTTCGAATATCGAGGATTTTAACAATGCCATCGTGTTCCTCGTGAAAAAATACATCGGATAGGGCCTTTGGGAAACGCCAAAAAAGATTACCCGTTGCGGGAGATTCGACCATATAAAATCCGATTTTTGGCGTTGCGTGGCCTATGGCCCCGGCTACCCCAGATTGTTCCAATAGAACTATTCTATAGATATTTCGACAAGACCGTTCCTAGGGGTAATTTTTCGCGTAGAATCGATTGCGCGGGTGCCCGGGTTCCAAATCTCAAGCGGAGCGGAGTTAAAGTGGATCTCTTGAAAAATGAAATTAGGGGCAAAAGTACCTTTTGCGTTCGAATATCGAGGATTTTGACAATGCCATCGTGTTCCTCGTGAAAAAATACATCGGATAGGGCCTTTGGGAAACGCCAAAAAAGATTACCCGTAGCGGGAGATTCGACCATATAAAATCCGATTTTTGGCGTTGCGTGGCCTATGGCCCCGGCTACCCCAGATTGTTCCAATAGAACTATTCTATATATATTTCGACAAGACCGTTCCTAGGGGTAATTTTTCGCGTAGAATCGATTGCGCGGGTGCCCGGGTTCCAAATCTCAAGCGGAGCGGAATTAAAGTGGATCTCTTGAAAAATGAAATTAGGGGCAAAAGTACCTTTTGCGTTCGAATATCGAGGATTTTGACAATGCCATCGTGTTCCTCGTGAAAAAATACATCGGATAGAGCCTTTGGGAAACGCCAAAAAAGATTACCCGTAGCGGGAGATTCGACCATATAAAATCCGATTTTTGGCGTTGCGTGGCCTATGGCCCCGGCTACCCCAGATTGTTCCAATAGAACTATTCTATAGATATTTCGACAAGACCGTTCCTAGGGGTAATTTTTCGCGTAGAATCGATTGCGCGGGTGCCCGGGTTCCAAATCTCAAGCGGAACGGAGTTAAAGTGGATCTCTTGAAAAATGATATTAGGGGCAAAAGTACCTTTTGCGTTCGAATATCGAGGATTTTGACAATGCCATCGTGTTCGTCGTGAAAAAATACATCAGATAGGGCCTTTGGGAAACGCCAAAAAAGGTGACCCGTCGCGGGAGATTCGACCATAGGAAATCCGATTTTTGGCGTGCCGTGGCCTATGGCCCCGGCTACCCCAGATTGTTCCAATAGAACTATTCTATAGATATTTCGACAAGACCGTTCCTAGGGGTAATTTTTCGCGTAGAATCGATTGCGCGGGTGCCCGGGTTCCAAATCTCAAGCGGAGCGGAGTTAAAGTGGATCTCTTGAAAAATGAAATTAGGGGCAAAAGTACCTTTTGCGTTCGAATATCGAGGATTTTGCCCAATGCCATCGTGTTCGTCGTGAAAAAATACATCAGATAGGGCCTTTGGGAAACGCCAAAAAAGGTGACCCGTCGCGGGAGATTCGACCATAGGAAATCCGATTTTTGGCGTGCCGTGGCCTATGGCCCCGGCTACCCCAGATTGTTCCAATAGAACTATTCTATAGATATTTCGACAAGACCGTTCCTAGGGGTAATTTCTCTCGTAGAATCGATTGCGCGGGTGCCCGGGTTCCAAATCTCAAGCGGAGCGGAGTTAAAGTGGATCTCTTGAAAAATGAAATTAGGGGCAAAAGTACCTTTTGCGTTCGAATATCGAGGATTTTGACAATGCCATCGTGTTCCTCGTGAAAAAATACATCGGATAGGGCCTTTGGGAAACGTCAGAAAAGATTACCCGTCGCGGGAGATTCGACCATATAAAATCCGATTTTTGGCGTTGCGTGGCCTATGACCCCGGCTACCCCAGATTGTTCCAATAGAACTATTCTATAGATATTTCGACATGACCGTTCCTAGGGGTAATTGTTCGCGTAGAATCGATTGCGCGGGTGCCCGGTTTCCAAATCTCAAGCGGAGCGGAGTTAAAGTGGATCTCTTGAAAAATGAAATTAGGGGCAAAAGTACATTTTGCGTTCGAATATCGAGGATTTTGACAATGCCATCGTGTTCCTCGTGAAAAAATACATCGGATAGGGCCTTTGGGAAACGCCAGAAAAGATTACCCGTCGCGGGAGATTCGACCATATAAAATCCGATTTTTGGCGTTGCGTGGCCTATGACCCCGGCTATCCCAGATTGTTCCAATAGAACTATTCTATAGATATTTCGACAAGACCGTTCCTAGGGGTAATTTCTCGCGTAGAATCGATTGCGCGGGTGCCCGGGTTCCAAATCTCAAGCGGAGCGGAGTTAAAGTGGATCTCTTGAAAAATGAAATTAGGTCCAAAAGTACCTTTTGCGTTCGAATATCGAGGATTTTGACAATGCCATCGTGTTCCTCGTGAAAAAATACATCGGATAGGGCTTTTGGGAAGCGCCAAAAAAGATTACCCGTCGCGGGAGATTCGACCATATAAAATCCGATTTTTGGCGTTGCGTGGCCTATGGCCCCGGCTACCCCACATTGTTCCAATAGAACTATTCTATAGATATTTCGACAAGAACGTTCCTAGGGGTAATTTTTCGCGTAGAATCGATTGTGCGGGTGCCCGGGTTCCAAATCTCAAGCGGAGCGGAGTTAAAGTGGATCTCTTGAAAAATGAAATTAGGGGCAAAAGTACCTTTTGCGTTCGAATATCGAGGATTTTGACAATGCCATCGTGTTCGTCGTGAAAAAATACATCAGATAGGGCCTTTGGGAAACGCCAAAAAAGGTGACCCGTCGCGGGAGATTCGACCATAGGAAATCCGATTTTTGGCGTGCCGTGGCCTATGGCCCCGGCTACCCCAGATTGTTCCAATAGAACTATTCTATAGATATTTCGACAAGACCGTTCCTAGGGGTAATTTTTCGCGTAGAATCGATTGCGCGGGTGCCCGGTTTCCAAATCTCAAGCGGAGCGGAGTTAAAGTGGATCTCTTGAAAAATGAAATTAGGGGCAAAAGTACATTTTGCGTTCGAATATCGAGGATTTTGACAATGCCATCGTGTTCCTCGTGAAAAAATACATCGGATAGGGCCTTTGGGAAACGCCAAAAAAGATTACCCGTCGCGGGAGATTCGACCATATAAAATCCGATTTTTGGCGTTGCGTGGCCTATGGCCCCGGCTATCCCAGATTGTTCCAATAGAACTATTCTATAGATATTTCGACAAGACCGTTCCTAGGGGTAATTTTTCGCGTAGAATCGATTGCGCGGGTGCCCGGGTTCCAAATCTCAAGCGGAACGGAGTTAAAGTGGATCTTTCGAAAAATGATATTAGGGGCAAAAGTACCTTTTGCGTTCGAATATCGAGGATTTTGACAATGCCATCGTGTTCGTCGTGAAAAAATACATCAGATAGGGCCTTTGGGAAACGCCAAAAAAGGTGACCCGTCGCGGGAGATTCGACCATAGGAAATCCGATTTTTGGCGTGCCGTGGCCTATGGCCCCGGCTACCCCAGATTGTTCCAATAGAACTATTCTATAGATATTTCGACAAGACCGTTCCTAGGGGTAATTTTTCGCGTAGAATCGATTGCGCGGGTGCCCGGGTTCCAAATCTCAAGCGGAGCGGAGTTAAAGTGGATCTCTTGAAAAATGAAATTAAGGGCAAAAGTACCTTTTGCGTTCGAATATCGAGGATTTTGACAATGCCATCGTGTTCCTCGTGAAAAAATACATCGGATAGGGCCTTTGGGAAACGCTAAAAAAGATTACCCGTCGCGGGAGATTCGACCATATAAAATCCGATTTTTGGCGTTGCGTGGCCTATGACCCCGGCTACCCCAGATTGTTCCAATAGAACTATTCTATAGATATTTCGACAAGACCGTTCCTAGGGGTAATTTTTCGCGTAGAATCGATTGCGCGGGTGCCCGGGTTCCAAATCTCAAGCGGAGCGGAATTAAAGTGGATCTCTTGAAAAATGAAATTAGGGGCAAAAGTACCTTTTGCGTTCGAATATCGAGGATTTTGACAATGCCATCGTGTTCCTCGTGAAAAAATACATCGGATAGGGCCTTTGGGAAACGCCAAAAAAGATTACCCGTAGCGGGAGATTCGACCATATAAAATCCGATTTTTGGCGTTGCGTGGCCTATGGCCCCGGCTACCCCAGATTGTTCCAATAGAACTATTCTATATATATTTCGACAAGACCGTTCCTAGGGGTAATTTTTCCCGTAGAATCGATTGCGCGGGTGCCCGGGTTCCAAATCTCAAGCGGAGCGGAATTAAAGTGGATCTCTTGAAAAATGAAATTAGGGGCAAAAGTACCTTTTGCGTTCGAATATCGAGGATTTTGACAATGCCATCGTGTTCCTCGTGAAAAAATACATCAGATAGGGCCTTTGGGAAACGCCAAAAAAGGTGACCCGTCGCGGGAGATTCGACCATAGGAAATCCGATTTTTGGCGTGCCGTGGCCTATGGTCCCGGCTACCCCAGATTGTCCCAATAGAACTATTCTATAGATATTTCGACAAGGCCGTTCCTAGGGGTAATTTTTCGCGTAGAATCGATTGCGCGGGTGCCCGGGTGCCAAATCTCAAGCGGAGCGGAGTTAAAGTGGATCTCTTGAAAAATGAAATTAGGGGCAAAAGTACCTTTTGCGTTCGAATATCGAGGATTTTGACAATGCCATCGTGTTCCTCGTGAAAAAATACATCGGATAGGGCCTTTGGGAAACGCCAAAAAAATTACCCGTCGCGGGAGATTCGACCATAAGAAATCCGATTTTTGGCGTTGCGTGGCCTATGGCCCCGGCTATCCCAGATTGTCCCAATAGAACTATTCTATAGATATTTCGACAAGACCGTTCCTAGGGGTAATTTTTCGCGTAGAATCGATTGCGCGGGTGCCCGGGTTCCAAATCTCAAGCGGAGCGGAGTTAAAGTGGATCTCTTGAAAAATGAAATTAGGGGCAAAAGTACCTTTTGCGTTCGAATATCGAGGATTTTAACAATGCCATCGTGTTCCTCGTGAAAAAATACATCGGATAGGGCCTTTGGGAAACGCCAGAAAAGATTACCCGTCGCGGGAGATTCGACCATATAAAATCCGATTTTTGGCGTTGCGTGGCCTATGACCCCGGCTACCCCAGATTGTTCCAATAGAACTATTCTATAGATATTTCGACAAGACCGTTCCTAGGGGTAATTTCTCGCGTAGAATCGATTGCGCGGGTGCCCGGGTTCCAAATCTCAAGCGGAGCGGAGTTAAAGTGGATCTCTTGAAAAATGAAATTAGGTCCAAAAGTACCTTTTGCGTTCGAATATCGAGGATTTTGACAATGCCATCGTGTTCCTCGTGAAAAAATACATCGGATAGGGCTTTTGGGAAGCGCCAAAAAAGATTACCCGTCGCGGGAGATTCGACCATATAAAATCCGATTTTTGGCGTTGCGTGGCCTATGGCCCCGGCTACCCCACATTGTTCCAATAGAACTATTCTATATATATTTCGACAAGACCGTTCCTAGGGGTAATTTTTCCCGTAGAATCGATTGCGCGGGTGCCCGGGTTCCAAATCTCAAGCGGAGCGGAATTAAAGTGGATCTCTTGAAAAATGAAATTAGGGGCAAAAGTACCTTTTGCGTTCGAATATCGAGGATTTTGACAATGCCATCGTGTTCCTCGTGAAAAAATACATCAGATAGGGCCTTTGGGAAACGCCAAAAAAGGTGACCCGTCGCGGGAGATTCGACCATAGGAAATCCGATTTTTGGCGTGCCGTGGCCTATGGTCCCGGCTACCCCAGATTGTCCCAATAGAACTATTCTATAGATATTTCGACAAGGCCGTTCCTAGGGGTAATTTTTCGCGTAGAATCGATTGCGCGGGTGCCCGGGTGCCAAATCTCAAGCGGAGCGGAGTTAAAGTGGATCTCTTGAAAAATGAAATTAGGGGCAAAAGTACCTTTTGCGTTCGAATATCGAGGATTTTGACAATGCCATCGTGTTCCTCGTGAAAAAATACATCGGATAGGGCCTTTGGGAAACGCCAAAAAAGATTACCCGTAGCGGGAGATTCGACCATATAAAATCCGATTTTTGGCGTTGCGTGGCCTATGGCCCCGGCTACCCCAGATTGTTCCAATAGAACTATTCTATATATATTTCGACAAGACCGTTTCTAGGGGTAATTTTTCGCGTAGAATCGATTGCGCGGGTGCCCGGGTTCCAAATCTCAAGCGGAGCGGAATTAAAGTGGATCTCTTGAAAAATGAAATTAGGGGCAAAAGTACCTTTTGCGTTCGAATATCGAGGATTTTGACAATGCCATCGTGTTCCTCGTGAAAAAATACATCGGATAGAGCCTTTGGGAAACGCCAAAAAAGATTACCCGTAGCGGGAGATTCGACCATATAAAATCCGATTTTTGGCGTTGCGTGGCCTATGACCCCGGCTACCCCAGATTGTTCCAATAGAACTATTCTATAGATATTTCGACATGACCGTTCCTAGGGGTAATTGTTCGCGTAGAATCGATTGCGCGGGTGCCCGGTTTCCAAATCTCAAGCGGAGCGGAGTTAAAGTGGATCTCTTGAAAAATGAAATTAGGGGCAAAAGTACCTTTTGCGTTCGAATATCGAGGATTTTGACAATGCCATCGTGTTCGTCGTGAAAAAATACATCAGATAGGGCCTTTGGGAAACGCCAAAAAAGGTGACCCGTCGCGGGAGATTCGACCATAGGAAATCCGATTTTTGGCGTGCCGTGGCCTATGGCCCCGGCTACCCCAGATTGTTCCAATAGAACTATTCTATAGATATTTCGACAAGACCGTTCCTAGGGGTAATTTCTCTCGTAGAATCGATTGCGCGGGTGCCCGGGTTCCAAATCTCAAGCGGAGCGGAGTTAAAGTGGATCTCTTGAAAAATGAAATTAGGGGCAAAAGTACCTTTTGCGTTCGAATATCGAGGATTTTGACAATGCCATCGTGTTCCTCGTGAAAAAATACATCGGATAGGGCCTTTGGGAAACGCCAAAAAAGATTACCCGTCGCGGGAGATTCGACCATATAAAATCCGATTTTTGGCGTTGCGTGGCCTATGGCCCCGGCTACCCCAGATTGTTCCAATAGAACTATTCTATAGATATTTCGACAAGACCGTTCCCAGGGGTAATTTTTCGCGTAGAATCGATTGCGCGGGTGCCCGGGTTCCAAATCTCAAGCGGAGCGGAGTTAAAGTGGATCTCTTGAAAAATGAAATTAGGGGCAAAAGTACCTTTTGCGTTCGAATATCGAGGATTTTGACAATGCCATCGTGTTCCTCGTGAAAAAATACATCGGATAGGGCCTTTGGGTAACGCCAAAAAAGATTACCCGTCGCGGGAGATTCGACCATATAAAATCCGATTTTTGGCGTTGCGTGGCCTATGGCCCCGGCTACCCCAGATTGTTCCAATAGAACTATTCTATAGATATTTCGACAAGACCGTTCCTAGGGGTAATTTTTCGCGTAGAATCGATTGCGCGGGTGCCCGGGTTCCAAATCTCAAGCGGAGCGGAATTAAAGTGGATCTCTTGAAAAATGAAATTAGGGGCAAAAGTACCTTTTGCGTTCGAATATCGAGGATTTTGACAATGCCATCGTGTTCCTCGTGAAAAAATACATCAGATAGGGCCTTTGGGAAACGCCAAAAAAGGTGACCCGTCGCGGGAGATTCGACCATAGGAAATCCGATTTTTGGCGTGCCGTGGCCTATGGTCCCGGCTACCCCAGATTGTCCCAATAGAACTATTCTATAGATATTTCGACAAGGCCGTTCCTAGGGGTAATTTTTCGCGTAGAATCGATTGCGCGGGTGCCCGGGTGCCAAATCTCAAGCGGAGCGGAGTTAAAGTGGATCTCTTGAAAAATGAAATTAGGGGCAAAAGTACCTTTTGCGTTCGAATATCGAGGATTTTTACAATGCCATCGTGTTCCTCGTGAAAAAATACATCGGATAGGGCCTTTGGGAAACGCCAAAAAAATTACCCGTCGCGGGAGATTCGACCATAAGAAATCCGATTTTTGGCGTTGCGTGGCCTATGGCCCCGGCTATCCCAGATTGTCCCAATAGAACTATTCTATAGATATTTCGACAAGACCGTTCCTAGGGGTAATTTTTCGCGTAGAATCGATTGCGCGGGTGCCCGGGTTCCAAATCTCAAGCTGAGCGGAGTTAAAGTGGATCTCTTGAAAAATGAAATTAGGGGCAAAAGTACCTTTTGCGTTCGAATATCGAGGATTTTAACAATGCCATCGTGTTCCTCGTGAAAAAATACATCGGATAGGGCCTTTGGGAAACGCCAAAAAAGATTACTCGTTGCGGGAGATTCGACCATATAAAATCCGATTTTTGGCGTTGCGTGGCCTATGGCCCCGGCTACCCCAGATTGTTCCAATAGAACTATTCTATAGATATTTCGACAAGACCGTTCCTAGGGGTAATTTTTCGCGTAGAATCGATTGCGCGGGTGCCCGGGTTCCAAATCTCAAGCGGAGCGGAGTTAAAGTGGATCTCTTGAAAAATGAAATTAGGGGCAAAAGTACCTTTTGCGTTCGAATATCGAGGATTTTGACAATGCCATCGTGTTCCTCGTGAAAAAATACATCGGATAGGGCCTTTGGGAAACGCCAAAAAAGATTACCCGTTGCGGGAGATTCGACCATATAAAATCCGATTTTTGGCGTTGCGTGGCCTATGGCCCCGGCTACCCCAGATTGTTCCAATAGAACTATTCTATAGATATTTCGACAAGACCGTTCCCAGGGGTAATTTTTCGCGTAGAATCGATTGCGCGGGTGCCCGGGTTCCAAATCTCAAGCGGAGCGGAGTTAAAGTGGATCTCTTGAAAAATGAAATTAGGGGCAAAAGTACCTTTTGCGTTCGAATATCGAGGATTTTGACAATGCCATCGTGTTCCTCGTGAAAAAATACATCGGATAGGGCCTTTGGGAAACGCCAAAAAAGATTACCCGTCGCGGGAGATTCGACCATATAAAATCCGATTTTTGGCGTTGCGTGGCCTATGACCCCGGGTACCCCAGATTGTTCCAATAGAACTATTCTATAGATATTTCGACAAGGCCGTTCCTAGGGGTAATTTTTCGCGTAGAATCGATTGCGCGGGTGCCCGGGTGCCAAATCTCAAGCGGAGCGGAGTTAAAGTGGATCTCTTGAAAAATGAAATTAGGGGCAAAAGTACCTTTTGCGTTCGAATATCGAGGATTTTGACAATGCCATCGTGTTCCTCGTGAAAAAATACATCGGATAGGGCCTTTGGGAAACGCCAGAAAAGATTACCCGTCGCGGGAGATTCGACCATATAAAATCCGATTTTTGGCGTTGCGTGGCCTATGGCCCCGGCTACCCCAGATTGTTCCAATAGAACTATTCTATAGATATTTCGACAAGACCGTTCCCAGGGGTAATTTTTCGCGTAGAATCGATTGCGCGGGTGCCCGGGTTCCAAATCTCAAGCGGAGCGGAGTTAAAGTGGATCTCTTGAAAAATGAAATTAGGGGCAAAAGTACCTTTTGCGTTCGAATATCGAGGATTTTGCCAATGCCATCGTGTTCGTCGTGAAAAAATACATCAGATAGGGCCTTTGGGAAACGCCAAAAAAGGTGACCCGTCGCGGGAGATTCGACCATAGGAAATCCGATTTTTGGCGTGCCGTGGCCTATGGCCCCGGCTACCCCAGATTGTTCCAATAGAACTATTCTATAGATATTTCGACAAGACCGTTCCTAGGGGTAATTTCTCTCGTAGAATCGATTGCGCGGGTGCCCGGGTTCCAAATCTCAAGCGGAGCGGAGTTAAAGTGGATCTCTTGAAAAATGAAATTAGGGGCAAAAGTACCTTTTGCGTTCGAATATCGAGGATTTTGACAATGCCATCGTGTTCCTCGTGAAAAAATACATCGGATAGGGCCTTTGGGAAACGCCAGAAAAGATTACCCGTCGCGGGAGATTCGACCATATAAAATCCGATTTTTGGCGTTGCGTGGCCTATGGCCCCGGCTACCCCAGATTGTTCCAATAGAACTATTCTATAGATATTTCGACAAGACCGTTCCCAGGGGTAATTTTTCGCGTAGAATCGATTGCGCGGGTGCCCGGGTTCCAAATCTCAAGCGGAGCGGAGTTAAAGTGGATCTCTTGAAAAATGAAATTAGGGGCAAAAGTACCTTTTGCGTTCGAATATCGAGGATTTTGACAATGCCATCGTGTTCCTCGTGAAAAAATACATCGGATAGGGCCTTTGGGAAACGCCAAAAAAGATTACCCGTCGCGGGAGATTCGACCATATAAAATCCGATTTTTGGCGTTGCGTGGCCTATGACCCCGGGTACCCCAGATTGTTCCAATAGAACTATTCTATAGATATTTCGACAAGGCCGTTCCTAGGGGTAATTTTTCGCGTAGAATCGATTGCGCGGGTGCCCGGGTGCCAAATCTCAAGCGGAGCGGAGTTAAAGTGGATCTCTTGAAAAATGAAATTAGGGGCAAAAGTACCTTTTGCGTTCGAATATCGAGGATTTTGACAATGCCATCGTGTTCCTCGTGAAAAAATACATCGGATAGGGCCTTTGGGAAACGCCAAAAAAGATTACCCGTTGCGGGAGATTCGACCATATAAAATCCGATTTTTGGCGTTGCGTGGCCTATGGCCCCGGCTACCCCAGATTGTTCCAATAGAACTATTCTATAGATATTTCGACAAGACCGTTCCTAGGGGTAATTTTTCGCGTAGAATCGATTGCGCGGGTGCCCGGGTTCCAAATCTCAAGCGGAGCGGAGTTAAAGTGGATCTCTTGAAAAATGAAATTAGGGGCAAAAGTACCTTTTGCGTTCGAATATCGAGGATTTTGACAATGCCATCGTGTTCCTCGTGAAAAAATACATCGGATAGGGCCTTTGGGAAACGCCAAAAAAGATTACCCGTAGCGGGAGATTCGACCATATACAATCCGATTTTTGGCGTTGCGTGGCCTATGGCCCCGGCTACCCCAGATTGTTCCAATAGAACTATTCTATATATATTTCGACAAGACCGTTCCTAGGGGTAATTTTTCGCGTAGAATCGATTGCGCGGGTGCCCGGGTTCCAAATCTCAAGCGGAGCGGAATTAAAGTGGATATCTTGAAAAATGAAATTAGGGGCAAAAGTACCTTTTGCGTTCGAATATCGAGGATTTTGACAATGCCATCGTGTTCCTCGTGAAAAAATACATCGGATAGAGCCTTTGGGAAACGCCAAAAAAGATTACCCGTAGCGGGAGATTCGACCATATAAAATCCGATTTTTGGCGTTGCGTGGCCTATGGCCCCGGCTACCCCAGATTGTTCCAATAGAACTATTCTATAGATATTTCGACAAGACCGTTCCTAGGGGTAATTTTTCGCGTAGAATCGATTGCGCGGGTGCCCGGGTTCCAAATCTCAAGCGGAACGGAGTTAAAGTGGATCTCTTGAAAAATGATATTAGGGGCAAAAGTACCTTTTGCGTTCGAATATCGAGGATTTTGACAATGCCATCGTGTTCGTCGTGAAAAAATACATCAGATAGGGCCTTTGGGAAACGCCAAAAAAGGTGACCCGTCGCGGGAGATTCGACCATAGGAAATCCGATTTTTGGCGTGCCGTGGCCTATGGCCCCGGCTACCCCAGATTGTTCCAATAGAACTATTCTATAGATATTTCGACAAGACCGTTCCTAGGGGTAATTTTTCGCGTAGAATCGATTGCGCGGGTGCCCGAGTTCCAAATCTCAAGCGGAGCGGAGTTAAAGTGGATCTCTTGAAAAATGAAATTAGGGGCAAAAGTACCTTTTGCGTTCGAATATCGAGGATTTTGCCAATGCCATCGTGTTCGTCGTGAAAAAATACATCAGATAGGGAATTTGGGAAACGCCAAAAAAGGTGACCCGTCGCGGGAGATTCGACCATAGGAAATCCGATTTTTGGCGTGCCGTGGCCTATGGCCCCGGCTACCCCAGATTGTTCCAATAGAACTATTCTATAGATATTTCGACAAGACCGTTCCTAGGGGTAATTTCTCTCGTAGAATCGATTGCGCGGGTGCCCGGGTTCCAAATCTCAAGCGGAGCGGAGTTAAAGTGGATCTCTTGAAAAATGAAATTAGGGGCAAAAGTACCTTTTGCGTTCGAATATCGAGGATTTTGACAATGCCATCGTGTTCCTCGTGAAAAAATACATCGGATAGGGCCTTTGGGAAACGCCAGAAAAGATTACCCGTCGCGGGAGATTCGACCATATAAAATCCGATTTTTGGCGTTGCGTGGCCTATGGCCCCGGCTACCCCAGATTGTTCCAATAGAACTATTCTATAGATATTTCGACAAGACCGTTCCCAGGGGTAATTTTTCGCGTAGAATCGATTGCGCGGGTGCCCGGGTTCCAAATCTCAAGCGGAGCGGAGTTAAAGTGGATCTCTTGAAAAATGAAATTAGGGGCAAAAGTACCTTTTGCGTTCGAATATCGAGGATTTTGACAATGCCATCGTGTTCCTCGTGAAAAAATACATCGGATAGGGCCTTTGGGAAACGCCAAAAAAGATTACCCGTCGCGGGAGATTCGACCATATAAAATCCGATTTTTGGCGTTGCGTGGCCTATGACCCCGGGTACCCCAGATTGTTCCAATAGAACTATTCTATAGATATTTCGACAAGACCGTTCCTAGGGGTAATTTTTCGCGTCGAATCGATTGCGCGGGTGCCCGGTTTCCAAATCTCAAGCGGAGCGGAGTTAAAGTGGATCTCTTGAAAAATGAAATTAGGGGCAAAAGTACATTTTGCGTTCGAATATCGAGGATTTTGACAATGCCATCGTGTTCCTCGTGAAAAAATACATCGGATAGGGCCTTTGGGAAACGCCAAAAAAGATTACCCGTCGCGGGAGATTCGACCATATAAAATCCGATTTTTGGCGTTGCGTGGCCTATGGCCCCGGCTACCCCAGATTGTTCCAATAGAACTATTCTATAGATATTTCGACAAGACCGTTCCCAGGGGTAATTTTTCGCGTAGAATCGATTGCGCGGGTGCCCGGGTTCCAAATCTCAAGCGGAGCGGAGTTAAAGTGGATCTCTTGAAAAATGAAATTAGGGGCAAAAGTACCTTTTGCGTTCGAATATCGAGGATTTTGACAATGCCATCGTGTTCCTCGTGAAAAAATACATCGGATAGGGCCTTTGGGTAACGCCAAAAAAGATTACCCATCGCGGGAGATTCGACCATATAAAATCCGATTTTTGGCGTTGCGTGGCCTATGGCCCCGGCTACCCCAGATTGTTCCAATAGAACTATTCTATAGATATTTCGACAAGACCGTTCCTAGGGGTAATTTTTCGCGTAGAATCGATTGCGCGGGTGCCCGGGTTCCAAATCTCAAGCGGAGCGGAATTAAAGTGGATCTCTTGAAAAATGAAATTAGGGGCAAAAGTACCTTTTGCGTTCGAATATCGAGGATTTTGACAATGCCATCGTGTTCCTCGTGAAAAAATACATCGGATAGGGCCTTTGGGAAACGCCAAAAAAGATTACCCGTAGCGGGAGATTCGACCATATAAAATCCGATTTTTGGCGTTGCGTGGCCTATGGCCCCGGCTACCCCAGATTGTTCCAGTAGAACTATTCTATATATATTTCGACAAGACCGTTCCTAGGGGTAATTTTTCGCGTAGAATCGATTGCGCGGGTGCCCGGGTTCCAAATCTCAAGCGGAGCGGAATTAAAGTGGATATCTTGAAAAATGAAATTAGGGGCAAAAGTACCTTTTGCGTTCGAATATCGAGGATTTTGACAATGCCATCGTGTTCCTCGTGAAAAAATACATCGGATAGAGCCTTTGGGAAACGCCAAAAAAGATTACCCGTAGCGGGAGATTCGACCATATAAAATCCGATTTTTGGCGTTGCGTGGCCTATGGCCCCGGCTACCCCAGATTGTTCCAATAGAACTATTCTATAGATATTTCGACAAGACCGTTCCTAGGGGTAATTTTTCGCGTAGAATCGATTGAGCGGGTGCCCGGGTTCCAAATCTCAAGCGGAACGGAGTTAAAGTGGATCTCTTGAAAAATGATATTAGGGGCAAAAGTACCTTTTGCGTTCGAATATCGAGGATTTTGACAATGCCATCGTGTTCGTCGTGAAAAAATACATCAGATAGGGCCTTTGGGAAACGCCAAAAAAGGTGACCCGTCGCGGGAGATTCGACCATAGGAAATCCGATTTTTGGCGTGCCGTGGCCTATGGCCCCGGCTACCCCAGATTGTTCCAATAGAACTATTCTATAGATATTTCGACAAGACCATTCCTAGGGGTAATTTTTCGCGTAGAATCGATTGCGCGGGTGCCCGAGTTCCAAATCTCAAGCGGAGCGGAGTTAAAGTGGATCTCTTGAAAAATGAAATTAGGGGCAAAAGTACCTTTTGCGTTCGAATATCGAGGATTTTGCCAATGCCATCGTGTTCGTCGTGAAAAAATACATCAGATAGGGCCTTTGGGAAACGCCAAAAAAGGTGACCCGTCGCGGGAGATTCGACCATAGGAAATCCGATTTTTGGCGTGCCGTGGCCTATGGCCCCGGCTACCCCAGATTGTTCCAATAGAACTATTCTATAGATATTTCGACAAGACCGTTCCTAGGGGTAATTTCTCTCGTAGAATCGATTGCGCGGGTGCCCGGGTTCCAAATCTCAAGCGGAGCGGAGTTAAAGTGGATCTCTTGAAAAATGAAATTAGGGGCAAAAGTACCTTTTGCGTTCGAATATCGAGGATTTTGACAATGCCATCGTGTTCCTCGTGAAAAAATACATCGGATAGGGCCTTTGGGAAACGCCAGAAAAGATTACCCGTCGCGGGAGATTCGACCATATAAAATCCGATTTTTGGCGTTGCGTGGCCTATGACCCCGGCTACCCCAGATTGTTCCAATAGAACTATTCTATAGATATTTCGACATGACCGTTCCTAGGGGTAATTGTTCGCGTAGAATCGATTGCGCGGGTGCCCGGTTTCCAAATCTCAAGCGGAGCGGAGTTAAAGTGGATCTCTTGAAAAATGAAATTAGGGGCAAAAGTACATTTTGCGTTCGAATATCGAGGATTTTGACAATGCCATCGTGTTCCTCGTGAAAAAATACATCGGATAGGGCCTTTGGGAAACGCCAGAAAAGATTACCCGTCGCGGGAGATTCGACCATATAAAATCCGATTTTTGGCGTTGCGTGGCCTATGACCCCGGCTACCCCAGATTGTTCCAATAGAACTATTCTATAGATATTTCGACAAGACCGTTCCTAGGGGTAATTTCTCGCGTAGAATCGATTGCGCGGGTGCCCGGGTTCCAAATCTCAAGCGGAGCGGAGTTAAAGTGGATCTCTTGAAAAATGAAATTAGGTCCAAAAGTACCTTTTGCGTTCGAATATCGAGGATTTTGACAATGCCATCGTGTTCCTCGTGAAAAAATACATCGGATAGGGCCTTTGGGAAGCGCCAAAAAAGATTACCCGTCGCGGGAGATTCGACCATATAAAATCCGATTTTTGGCGTTGCGTGGCCTATGGCCCCGGCTACCCCACATTGTTCCAATAGAACTATTCTATAGATATTTCGACAAGAACGTTCCTAGGGGTAATTTTTCGCGTAGAATCGATTGTGCGGGTGCCCGGGTTCCAAATCTCAAGCGGAGCGGAGTTAAAGTGGATCTCTTGAAAAATGAAATTAGGGGCAAAAGTACCTTTTGCGTTCGAATATCGAGGATTTTGACAATGCCATCGTGTTCGTCGTGAAAAAATACATCAGATAGGGCCTTTGGGAAACGCCAAAAAAGGTGACCCGTCGCGGAAGATTCGACCATAGGAAATCCGATTTTTGGCGTGCCGTGGCCTATGGCCCCGGCTACCCCAGATTGTTCCAATAGAACTATTCTATAGATATTTCGACAAGACCGTTCCTAGGGGTAATTTTTCGCGTAGAATCGATTGCGCGGGTGCCCGGTTTCCAAATCTCAAGCGGAGCGGAGTTAAAGTGGATCTCTTGAAAAATGAAATTAGGGGCAAAAGTACATTTTGCGTTCGAATATCGAGGATTTTGACAATGCCATCGTGTTCCTCGTGAAAAAATACATCGGATAGGGCCTTTGGGAAACGCCAAAAAAGATTACCCGTCGCGGGAGATTCGACCATATAAAATCCGATTTTTGGCGTTGCGTGGCCTATGGCCCCGGCTATCCCAGATTGTTCCAATAGAACTATTCTATAGATATTTCGACAAGACCGTTCCTAGGGGTAATTTTTCGCGTAGAATCGATTGCGCGGGTGCCCGGGTTCCAAATCTCAAGCGGAACGGAGTTAAAGTGGATCTCTTGAAAAATGAAATTAGGTCCAAAAGTACCTTTTGCGTTCGAATATCGAGGATTTTGACAATGCCATCGTGTTCCTCGTGAAAAAATACATCGGATAGGGCCTTTGGGAAGCGCCAAAAAAGATTACCCGTCGCGGGAGATTCGACCATATAAAATCCGATTTTTGGCGTTGCGTGGCCTATGGCCCCGGCTATCCCAGATTGTTCCAATAGAACTATTCTATAGATATTTCGACAAGACCGTTCCTAGGGGTAATTTTTCGCGTAGAATCGATTGCGCGGGTGCCCGGGTTCCAAATCTCAAGCGGAACGGAGTTAAAGTGGATCTCTTGAAAAATGATATTAGGGGCAAAAGTACCTTTTGCGTTCGAATATCGAGGATTTTGACAATGCCATCGTGTTCGTCGTGAAAAAATACATCAGATAGGGCCTTTGGGAAACGCCAAAAAAGGTGACCCGTCGCGGGAGATTCGACCATAGGAAATCCGATTTTTGGCGTGCCGTGGCCTATGGCCCCGGCTACCCCAGATTGTTCCAATAGAACTATTCTATATATATTTCGACAAGACCGTTCCTAGGGGTAATTTTTCCCGTAGAATCGATTGCGCGGGTGCCCGGGTTCCAAATCTCAAGCGGAGCGGAATTAAAGTGGATCTCTTGAAAAATGAAATTAGGGGCAAAAGTACCTTTTGCGTTCGAATATCGAGGATTTTGACAATGCCATCGTGTTCCTCGTGAAAAAATACATCGGATAGGGCCTTTGGGAAACGCCAAAAAAGATTACCCGTCGCGGGAGATTCGACCATATAAAATCCGATTTTTGGCGTTGCGTGGTCTATGGCCCCGGCTACCCCAGATTGTTCCAATAGAACTCTTCCATAGATATTTCGACAAGACCGTTCCTAGGGGTAATTTTTCGCGTAGAATCGATTGCGCGGGTGCCCGGGTTCCAAATCTCAAGCGGAGCGGAATTAAAGTGGATCTCTTGAAAAATGAAATTAGGGGCAAAAGTACCTTTTGCGTTCGAATATCGAGGATTTTGACAATGCCATCGTGTTCCTCGTGAAAAAATACATCGGATAGGGCCTTTGGGAAACGCCAAAAAAGATTACCCGTAGCGGGAGATTCGACCATATAAAATCCGATTTTTGGCGTTGCGTGGCCTATGGCCCCGGCTACCCCAGATTGTTCCAATAGAACTATTCTATATATATTTCGACAAGACCGTTCCTAGGGGTAATTTTTCGCGTAGAATCGATTGCGCGGGTGCCCGGGTTCCAAATCTCAAGCGGAGCGGAGTTAAAGTGGATCTCTTGAAAAATGAAATTAGGGGCAAAAGTACCTTTTGCGTTCGAATATCGAGGATTTTGACAATGCCATCGTGTTCCTCGTGTAAAAATACATCGGATAGGGCCTTTGGGAAATGCCAAAAAAGATTACCCGTCGCGGGAGATTAGACCATATAAAATCCGATTTTTGGCGTTGCGTGGCCTATGGCCCCGGCTACCCCAGATTGTTCCGATAGAACTATTCTATAGATATTTCGACAAGACCGTTCCTAGGGGTAATTTTTCGCGTAGAATCGATTGCGCGGGTGCCCGGGTTCCAAATCTCAAGCGGAGCGGAGTTAAAGTGGATCTCTTGAAAAATGAAATTAGGGGCAAAAGTACCTTTTGCGTTCGAATATCGAGGATTTTGACAATGCCATCGTGTTCCTCGTGAAAAAATACATCGGATAGGGCCTTTGGGAAACGCCAAAAAAGATTACCCGTCGCGGGAGATTCGACCATATAAAATCCGATTTTTGGCGTTGCGTGGCCTATGGCCCCGGCTACCCCAGATTGTTCCAATAGAACTATTATACAGATATTTCGACAAGACCGTTCCTAGGGGTAATTTTTCGCGTAGAATCGATTGCGCGGGTGCCCGGGTTCCAAATCTCAAGCGGAGCGGAGTTAAAGTGGATCTCTTGAAAAATGAATTTAGGGGCAAAAGTACCTTTTGCGTTCGAATATCGAGGATTTTGACAATGCCATCGTGTTCCTCGTGAAAAAATACATCGGATAGGGCCTTTGGGAAACGCCAAAAAAGATTACCCGTCGCGGGAGATTCGACCATATAAAATCCGATTTTTGGCGTTGCGTGGCCTATGGCCCCGGCTACCCCAGATTGTTCCAATAGAACTATTCTATAGATATTTCGACAAGACCGTTCCTAGGGATAATTTTTCGCGTAGAATCGATTGCGCGGGTGCCCGGGTTCCAAATCTCAAGCGGAGCGGAGTTAAAGTGGATCTCTTGAAAAATGAAATTAGGGGCAAAAGTACCTTTTGCGTTCGAATATCGAGGATTTTGACAATGCCATCGTGTTCCCCGTGAAAAAATACACCGGATAGGGCCTTTGGGAAACGCGAAAAAAGATTACCCGTCACGGGAGATTCGACCATATAAAATCCGATTTTTGGCGTTGCGTGGCCTATGGCCCCGGCTACCCCAGATTGTTCCAATAGAACTATTCTATAGATATTTCGACAAGACCGTTCCTAGGGCTAATTTTTCGCGTAGAATCGATTGCGC
Organism: Gasteruption jaculator; assembly: GCA_949825005.1. Lineage (NCBI taxonomy): Eukaryota > Metazoa > Arthropoda > Insecta > Hymenoptera > Gasteruptiidae > Gasteruption > Gasteruption jaculator. Next base: position 109,493 of record CATKWD010000150.1, read on the forward strand.
GGGTGCCCGGGTTCCAAATCTCAAGCGGAGCGGAGTTAAAGTGGATCTCTTGAAAAATGAAATTAGGGGCAAAAGTACCTTTTGCGTTCGAATATCGAGGATTTTGACAATGCCATCGTGTTCCTCGTGAAAAAATACACCGGATAGGGCCTTTGGGAAACGCCAAAAAAGATTACCCGTCACGGGAGATTCGACCATATAAAATCCGATTTTTGGCGTTGCGTGGCCTATGGCCCCGGCTACCCCAGATTGTTCCGATAGAACTATTCTATAGATATTTCGACAAGACCGTTCCTAGGGGTAATTTTTCGCGTAGAATCGATTGCGCGGGTGCCCGGGTTCCAAATCTCAAGCGGAGCGGAGTTAAAGTGGATCTCTTGAAAAATGAAATTAGGGGCAAAAGTACCTTTTGCGTTCGAATATCGAGGATTTTGACAATGCCATCGTGTTCCTCGTGTAAAAATACATCGGATAGGGCCTTTGGGAAACGCCAAAAAAGATTACCCGTCGCGGGAGATTAGACCATATAAAATCCGATTTTTGGCGTTGCGTGGCCTATGGCCCCGGCTACCCCAGATTGTTCCAATAGAACTATTCTACAGATATTTCGACAAGACCGTTCCTAGGGGTAATTTTTCGCGTAGAATCGATTGCGCGGGTGCCCGGGTTCCAAATCTCAAGCGGAGCGGAGTTAAAGTGGATCTCTTGAAAAATGAATTTAGGGGCAAAAGTACCTTTTGCGTTCGAATATCGAGGATTTTGACAATGCCATCGTGTTCCTCGTGAAAAAATACATCGGATAGGGCCTTTGGGAAACGCTAAAAAAGATTACCCGTCGCGGGAGATTCGACCATATAAAATCCGATTTTTGGCGTTGCGTGGCCTTTTGCCCCGGCTACCCCAGATTGTTCCAATAGAACTATTCTACAGATATTTCGACAAGACCGTTCCTAGGGGTAATTTTTCGCGTAGAATCGATTGCGCGGGTGCCCGGGTTCCAAATCTCAAGCGGAGCGGAGTTAAAGTGGATCTCTTGAAAAATGAAATTAGGGGCAAAAGTACCTTTTGCGTTCGAATATCGAGGATTTTGACAATGCCATCGTGTTCCTCGTGAAAAAATACATCGGATAGGGCCTTTGGGAAACGCCAAAAAAGATTACCCGTCGCGGGAGATTCGACCATATAAAATCCGATTTTTGGCGTTGCGTGGCCTATGGCCCCGGCTACCCCAGATTGTTCCAATAGAACTATTATACAGATATTTCGACAAGACCGTTCCTAGGGGTAATTTTTCGCGTAGAATCGATTGCGCGGGTGCCCGGGTTCCAAATCTCAAGCGGAGCGGAGTTAAAGTGGATCTCTTGAAAAATGAATTTAGGGGCAAAAGTACCTTTTGCGTTCGAATATCGAGGATTTTGACAATGCCATCGTGTTCCTCGTGAAAAAATACATCGTATAGGGCCTTTGGGAAACGCCAAAAAAGATTACCCGTCGCGGCAGATTCGACCATATAAAATCCGATTTTTGGCGTTGCGTGGCCTATGGCCCCGGCTACCCCAGATTGTTCCAATAGAACTATTCTATAGATATTTCGACAAGACCGTTCCTAGGGATAATTTTTCGCGTAGAATCGATTGCGCGGGTGCCCGGGTTCCAAATCTCAAGCGGAGCGGAGTTAAAGTGGATCTCTTGAAAAATGAAATTAGGGGCAAAAGTACCTTTTGCGTTCGAATATCGAGGATTTTGACAATGCCATCGTGTTCCCCGTGAAAAAATACACCGGATAGGGCCTTTGGGAAACGCCAAAAAAGATTACCCGTCACGGGAGATTCGACCATATAAAATCCGATTTTTGGCGTTGCGTGGCCTATGGCCCCGGCTACCCCAGATTGTTCCAATAGAACTATTCTATAGATATTTCGACAAGACCGTTCCTAGGGGTAATTTTTCGCGTAGAATCGATTGCGCGGGTGCCCGGGTTCCAAATCTCAAGCGGAGCGGAGTTAAAGTGGATCTCTTGAAAAATGAAATTAGGGGCAAAAGTACCTTTTGCGTTCGAATATCGAGGATTTTGACAATGCCATCGTGTTCCTCGTGAAAAAATACACCGGATAGGGCCTTTGGGAAACGCCAAAAAAGATTACCCGTCACGGGAGATTCGACCATATAAAATCCGATTTTTGGCGTTGCGTGGCCTATGGCCCCGGCTACCCCAGATTGTTCCGATAGAACTATTCTATAGATATTTCGACAAGACCGTTCCTAGGGGTAATTTTTCGCGTAGAATCGATTGCGCGGGTGCCCGGGTTCCAAATCTCAAGCGGAGCGGAGTTAAAGTGGATCTCTTGAAAAATGAAATTAGGGGCAAAAGTACCTTTTGCGTTCGAATATCGAGGATTTTGACAATGCCATCGTGTTCCTCGTGTAAAAATACATCGGATAGGGCCTTTGGGAAACGCCAAAAAAGATTACCCGTCGCGGGAGATTAGACCATATAAAATCCGATTTTTGGCGTTGCGTGGCCTATGGCCCCGGCTACCCCAGATTGTTCCAATAGAACTATTCTACAGATATTTCGACAAGACCGTTCCTAGGGGTAATTTTTCGCGTAGAATCGATTGCGCGGGTGCCCGGGTTCCAAATCTCAAGCGGAGCGGAGTTAAAGTGGATCTCTTGAAAAATGAAATTAGGGGCAAAAGTACCTTTTGCGTTCGAATATCGAGGATTTTGACAATGCCATCGTGTTCCTCGTGTAAAAATACATCGGATAGGGCCTTTGGGAAACGCCAAAAAAGATTACCCGTCGCGGGAGATTTGACCATATAAAATCCGATTTTTGGCGTTGCGTGGCCTATGGCCCCGGCTACCCCAGATTGTTCCAATAGAACTATTCTACAGATATTTCGACAAGACCGTTCCTAGGGGTAATTTTTCGCGTAGAATCGATTGCGCGGGTGCCCGGGTTCCAAATCTCAAGCGGAGCGGAGTTAAAGTGGATCTCTTGAAAAATGAATTTAGGGGCAAAAGTACCTTTTGCGTTCGAATATCGAGGATTTTGACAATGCCATCGTGTTCCTCGTGAAAAAATACATCGGATAGGGCCTTTGGGAAACGCCAAAAAAGATTACCCGTCGCGGGAGATTCGACCATATAAAATCCGATTTTTGGCGTTGCGTGGCCTATGGCCCCGGCTACCCCAGATTGTTCCAATAGAACTATTCTATAGATATTTCGACAAGACCGTTCCTAGGGGTAATTTTTCGCGTAGAATCGATTGCGCGGGTGCCCGGGTTCCAAATCTCAAGCGGAGCGGAGTTAAAGTGGATCTCTTGAAAAATGAAATTAGGGGCAAAAGTACCTTTTGCGTTCGAATATCGAGGATTTTGACAATGCCATCGTGTTCCTCGTGAAAAAATACATCGGATAGGGCCTTTGGGAAACGCTAAAAAAGATTACCCGTCGCGGGAGATTCGACCATATAAAATCCGATTTTTGGCGTTGCGTGGCCTTTTGCCCCGGCTACCCCAGATTGTTCCAATAGAACTATTCTACAGATATTTCGACAAGACCGTTCCTAGGGGTAATTTTTCGCATAGAATCGATTGCGCGGGTGCCCGTGTTCCAAATCTCAAGCGGAGCGGAGTTAAAGTGGATCTCTTGAAAAATGAAATTAGGGGCAAAAGTACCTTTTGCGTTCGAATATCGAGGATTTTGACAATGCCATCGTGTTTTTCGTGAATAAATACATCGGATAGGGCCTTTGGGAAACGCCAAAAAAGATTACCCGTCGCGGGAGTTTCGACCATATAAAATCCGATTTTTGGCGTTGCGTGGCCTATGGCCCCGGCTACCCCAGATTGTTCCAATAGAACTATTCTATAGATATTTCGACAAGACCGTTCCTAGGGGTAATTTTTCGCGTAGAATCGATTGCGCGGGTGCCCGGTTTCCAAATCTCAAGCGGAGCGGAGTTAAAGTGGATCTCTTGAAAAATGAAATTAGGGGCAAAAGTACCTTTTGCGTTCGAATATCGAGGATTTTGACAATGCCATCGTGTTCCCCGTGAAAAAATACACCGGATAGGGCCTTTGGGAAACGCCAAAAAAGATTACCCGTCACGGGAGATTCGACCATATAAAATCCGATTTTGGCGTTGCGTGGCCTATGGCCCCGGCTACCCCAGATTGTTCCAATAGAACTATTCTATAGATATTTCGACAAGACCGTTCCTAGGGCTAATTTTTCGCGTAGAATCGATTGCGCGGGTGCCCGGGTTCCAAATCTCAAGCGGAGCGGAGTTAAAGTGGATCTCTTGAAAAATGAAATTAGGGGCAAAAGTACCTTTTGCGTTCGAATATCGAGGATTTTGACAATGCCATCGTGTTCCTCGTGAAAAAATACATCGGATAGGGCCTTTGGGAAACGCCAAAAAAGATTACCCGTCGCGGGAGATTCGACCATATAAAATCCGATTTTTGGCGTTGCGTGGCCTTTTGCCCCGGCTACCCCAGATTGTTCCAATAGCACTATTCTATAGATATTTCGACAAGACCGTTCCTAGGGGTAATTTTTCGCGTAGAATCGATTGCGCGGGTGCCCGGGTTCCAAATCTCAAGCGGAGCGGAGTTAAAGTGGATCTCTTGAAAAATGAATTTAGGGGCAAAAGTACCTTTTGCGTTCGAATATCGAGGATTTTGACAATGCCATCGTGTTCCTCGTGAAAAAATACATCGGATAGGGCCTTTGGGAAACGCTAAAAAAGATTACCCGTCGCGGGAGATTCGACCATATAAAATCCGATTTTTGGCGTTGCGTGGCCTTTTGCCCCGGCTACCCCAGATTGTTCCAATAGAACTATTCTACAGATATTTCGACAAGACCGTTCCTAGGGGTAATTTTTCGCGTAGAATCGATTGCGCGGGTGCCCGGTTTCCAAATCTCAAGCGGAGCGGAGTTAAAGTGGATCTCTTGAAAAATGAAATTAGGGGCAAAAGTACCTTTTGCGTTCGAATATCGAGGATTTTGACAATGCCATCGTGTTCCTCGTGAAAAAATACATCGGATAGGGCCTTTGGGAAACGCCAAAAAAGATTACCCGTCGCGGGAGATTCGACCATATAAAATCCGATTTTTGGCGTTGCGTGGCCTATGGCCCCGGCTACCCCAGATTGTTCCAATAGAACTATTCTATAGATATTTCGACAAGACCGTTCCTAGGGCTAATTTTTCGCGTAGAATCGATTGCGCGGGTGCCCGGGTTCCAAATCTCAAGCGGAGCGGAGTTAAAGTGGATCTCTTGAAAAATGAAATTAGGGGCAAAAGTACCTTTTGCGTTCGAATATCGAGGATTTTGACAATGCCATCGTGTTCCTCGTGAAAAAATACACCGGATAGGGCCTTTGGGAAACGCCAAAAAAGATTACCCGTCACGGGAGATTCGACCATATAAAATCCGATTTTTGGCGTTGCGTGGCCTATGGCCCCGGCTACCCCAGATTGTTCCGATAGAACTATTCTATAGATATTTCGACAAGACCGTTCCTAGGGCTAATTTTTCGCGTAGAATCGATTGCGCGGGTGCCCGGGTTCCAAATCTCAAGCGGAGCGGAGTTAAAGTGGATCTCTTGAAAAATGAAATTAGGGGCAAAAGTACCTTTTGCCTTCGAATATCGAGGATTTTGACAATGCCATCGTGTTCCTCGTGAAAAAATACATCGGATAGGGCCTTTGGGAAACGCCAAAAAAGATTACCCGTCGCGGGAGATTCGACCATATAAAATCCGATTTTTGGCGTTGCGTGGCCTTTTGCCCCGGCTACCCCAGATTGTTCCAATAGCACTATTCTATAGATATTTCGACAAGACCGTTCCTAGGGGTAATTTTTCGCGTAGAATCGATTGCGCGGGTGCCCGGGTTCCAAATCTCAAGCGGAGCGGAGTTAAAGTGGATCTCTTGAAAAATGAATTTAGGGGCAAAAGTACCTTTTGCGTTCGAATATCGAGGATTTTGACAATGCCATCGTGTTCCTCGTGAAAAAATACATCGGATAGGGCCTTTGGGAAACGCTAAAAAAGATTACCCGTCGCGGGAGATTCGACCATATAAAATCCGATTTTTGGCGTTGCGTGGCCTTTTGCCCCGGCTACCCCAGATTGTTCCAATAGAACTATTCTACAGATATTTCGACAAGACCGTTCCTAGGGGTAATTTTTCGCGTAGAATCGATTGCGCGGGTGCCCGGGTTCCAAATCTCAAGCGGAGCGGAGTTAAAGTGGATCTCTTGAAAAATGAAATTAGGGGCAAAAGTACCTTTTGCGTTCGAATATCGAGGATTTTGACAATGCCATCGTGTTCCTCGTGAAAAAATACATCGGATAGGGCCTTTGGGAAACGCCAAAAAAGATTACCCGTCGCGGGAGATTCGACCATATAAAATCCGATTTTTGGCGTTGCGTGGCCTATGGCCCCGGCTACCCCAGATTGTTCCAATAGAACTATTCTATAGATATTTCGACAAGACCGTTCCTAGGGGTAATTTTTCGCGTAGAATCGATTGCGCGGGTGCCCGGGTTCCAAATCTCAAGCGGAGCGGAGTTAAAGTGGATCTCTTGAAAAATGAAATTAGGGGCAAAAGTACCTTTTGCGTTCGAATATCGAGGATTTTGACAATGCCATCGTGTTCCTCGTGTAAAAATACATCGGATAGGGCCTTTGGGAAACGCCAAAAAAGATTACCCGTCGCGGGAGATTAGACCATATAAAATCCGATTTTTGGCGTTGCGTGGCCTATGGCCCCGGCTACCCCAGATTGTTCCGATAGAACTATTCTATAGATATTTCGACAAGACCGTTCCTAGGGGTAATTTTTCGCGTAGAATCGATTGCGCGGGTGCCCGGGTTCCAAATCTCAAGCGGAGCGGAGTTAAAGTGGATCTCTTGAAAAATGAAATTAGGGGCAAAAGTACCTTTTGCGTTCGAATATCGAGGATTTTGACAATGCCATCGTGTTCCTCGTGAAAAAATACATCGGATAGGGCCTTTGGGAAACGCCAAAAAAGATTACCCGTCGCGGGAGATTCGACCATATAAAATCCGATTTTTGGCGTTGCGTGGCCTATGGCCCCGGCTACCCCAGATTGTTCCAATAGAACTATTATACAGATATTTCGACAAGACCGTTCCTAGGGGTAATTTTTCGCGTAGAATCGATTGCGCGGGTGCCCGGGTTCCAAATCTCAAGCGGAGCGGAGTTAAAGTGGATCTCTTGAAAAATGAAATTAGGGGCAAAAGTACCTTTTGCGTTCGAATATCGAGGATTTTGACAATGCCATCGTGTTCCTCGTGAAAAAATACATCGGATAGGGCCTTTGGGAAACGCCAAAAAAGATTACCCGTCGCGGGAGATTCGACCATATAAAATCCGATTTTTGGCGTTGCGTGGCCTATGGCCCCGGCTACCCCAGATTGTTCCAATAGAACTATTATACAGATATTTCGACAAGACCGTTCCTAGGGGTAATTTTTCGCGTAGAATCGATTGCGCGGGTGCCCGGGTTCCAAATCTCAAGCGGAGCGGAGTTAAAGTGGATCTCTTGAAAAATGAATTTAGGGGCAAAAGTACCTTTTGCGTTCGAATATCGAGGATTTTGACAATGCCATCGTGTTCCTCGTGAAAAAATACATCGGATAGGGCCTTTGGGAAACGCCAAAAAAGATTACCCGTCGCGGGAGATTCGACCATATAAAATCCGATTTTTGGCGTTGCGTGGCCTATGGCCCCGGCTACCCCAGATTGTTCCAATAGAACTATTCTATAGATATTTCGACAAGACCGTTCCTAGGGATAATTTTTCGCGTAGAATCGATTGCGCGGGTGCCCGGGTTCCAAATCTCAAGCGGAGCGGAGTTAAAGTGGATCTCTTGAAAAATGAAATTAGGGGCAAAAGTACCTTTTGCGTTCGAATATCGAGGATTTTGACAATGCCATCGTGTTCCCCGTGAAAAAATACACCGGATAGGGCCTTTGGGAAACGCCAAAAAAGATTACCCGTCACGGGAGATTCGACCATATAAAATCCGATTTTTGGCGTTGCGTGGCCTATGGCCCCGGCTACCCCAGATTGTTCCAATAGAACTATTCTATAGATATTTCGACAAGACCGTTCCTAGGGCTAATTTTTCGCGTAGAATCGATTGCGCGGGTGCCCGGGTTCCAAATCTCAAGCGGAGCGGAGTTAAAGTGGATCTCTTGAAAAATGAAATTAGGGGCAAAAGTACCTTTTGCGTTCGAATATCGAGGATTTTGACAATGCCATCGTGTTCCTCGTGAAAAAATACACCGGATAGGGCCTTTGGGAAACGCCAAAAAAGATTACCCGTCACGGGAGATTCGACCATATAAAATCCGATTTTTGGCGTTGCGTGGCCTATGGCCCCGGCTACCCCAGATTGTTCCGATAGAACTATTCTATAGATATTTCGACAAGACCGTTCCTAGGGGTAATTTTTCGCGTAGAATCGATTGCGCGGGTGCCCGGGTTCCAAATCTCAAGCGGAGCGGAGTTAAAGTGGATCTCATGAAAAATGAAATTAGGGGCAAAAGTACCTTTTGCGTTCGAATATCGAGGATTTTGACAATGCCATCGTGTTCCTCGTGAAAAAATACATCGGATAGGGCCTTTGGGAAACGCTAAAAAAGATTACCCGTCGCGGGAGATTCGACCACATAAAATCCGATTTTTGGCGTTGCGTGGCCTTTTGCCCCGGCTACCCCAGATTGTTCCAATAGAACTATTCTACAGATATTTCGACAAGACCGTTCCTAGGGGTAATTTTTCGCGTAGAATCGATTGCGCGGGTGCCCGGGTTCCAAATCTCAAGCGGAGCGGAGTTAAAGTGGATCTCTTGAAAAATGAAATTAGGGGCAAAAGTACCTTTTGCGTTCGAATATCGAGGATTTTGACAATGCCATCGTGTTCCTCGTGAAAAAATACATCGGATAGGGCCTTTGGGAAACGCCAAAAAAGATTACCCGTCGCGGGAGATTCGACCATATAAAATCCGATTTTTGGCGTTGCGTGGCCTATGGCCCCGGCTACCCCAGATTGTTCCAATAGAACTATTCTATAGATATTTCGACAAGACCGTTCCTAGGGGTAATTTTTCGCGTAGAATCGATTGCGCGGGTGCCCGGGTTCCAAATCTCAAGCGGAGCGGAGTTAAAGTGGATCTCTTGAAAAATGAAATTAGGGGCAAAAGTACCTTTTGCGTTCGAATATCGAGGATTTTGACAATGCCATCGTGTTCCCCGTGAAAAAATACACCGGATAGGGCCTTTGGGAAACGCCAAAAAAGATTACCCGTCGCGGGAGATTAGACCATATAAAATCCGATTTTTGGCGTTGCGTGGCCTATGGCCCCGGCTACCCCAGATTGTTCCAATAGAACTATTCTACAGATATTTCGACAAGACCGTTCCTAGGGGTAATTTTTCGCGTAGAATCGATTGCGCGGGTGCCCGGGTTCCAAATCTCAAGCGGAGCGGAGTTAAAGTGGATCTCTTGAAAAATGAATTTAGGGGCAAAAGTACCTTTTGCGTTCGAATATCGAGGATTTTGACAATGCCATCGTGTTCCTCGTGAAAAAATACATCGGATAGGGCCTTTGGGAAACGCTAAAAAAGATTACCCGTCGCGGGAGATTCGACCATATAAAATCCGATTTTTGGCGTTGCGTGGCCTTTTGCCCCGGCTACCCCAGATTGTTCCAATAGAACTATTCTACAGATATTTCGACAAGACCGTTCCTAGGGGTAATTTTTCGCGTAGAATCGATTGCGCGGGTGCCCGGGTTCCAAATCTCAAGCGGAGCGGAGTTAAAGTGGATCTCTTGAAAAATGAAATTAGGGGCAAAAGTACCTTTTGCGTTCGAATATCGAGGATTTTGACAATGCCATCGTGTTCCTCGTGAAAAAATACATCGGATAGGGCCTTTGGGAAACGCCAAAAAAGATTACCCGTTGCGGGAGATTCGACCATATAAAATCCGATTTTTGGCGTTGCGTGGCCTATGGCCCCGGCTACCCCAGATTGTTCCAATAGAACTATTATACAGATATTTCGACAAGACCGTTCCTAGGGGTAATTTTTCGCGTAGAATCGATTGCGCGGGTGCCCGGGTTCCAAATCTCAAGCGGAGCGGAGTTAAAGTGGATCTCTTGAAAAATGAATTTAGGGGCAAAAGTACCTTTTGCGTTCGAATATCGAGGATTTTGACAATGCCATCGTGTTCCTCGTGAAAAAATACATCGGATAGGGCCTTTGGGAAACGCCAAAAAAGATTACCCGTCGCGGGAGATTCGACCATATAAAATCCGATTTTTGGCGTTGCGTGGCCTATGGCCCCGGCTACCCCAGATTGTTCCAATAGAACTATTCTATAGATATTTCGACAAGACCGTTCCTAGGGATAATTTTTCGCGTAGAATCGATTGCGCGGGTGCCCGGGTTCCAAATCTCAAGCGGAGCGGAGTTAAAGTGGATCTCTTGAAAAATGAAATTAGGGGCAAAAGTACCTTTTGCGTTCGAATATCGAGGATTTTGACAATGCCATCGTGTTCCCCGTGAAAAAATACACCGGATAGGGCCTTTGGGAAACGCCAAAAAAGATTACCCGTCACGGGAGATTCGACCATATAAAATCCGATTTTTGGCGTTGCGTGGCCTATGGCCCCGGCTACCCCAGATTGTTCCAATAGAACTATTCTATAGATATTTCGACAAGACCGTTCCTAGGGCTAATTTTTCGCGTAGAATCGATTGCGCGGGGTGCCCGGGTTCCAAATCTCAAGCGGAGCGGAGTTAAAGTGGATCTCTTGAAAAATGAAATTAGGGGCAAAAGTACCTTTTGCGTTCGAATATCGAGGATTTTGACAATGCCATCGTGTTCCTCGTGAAAAAATACACCGGATAGGGCCTTTGGGAAACGCCAAAAAAGATTACCCGTCACGGGAGATTCGACCATATAAAATCCGATTTTTGGCGTTGCGTGGCCTATGGCCCCGGCTACCCCAGATTGTTCCGATAGAACTATTCTATAGATATTTCGACAAGACCGTTCCTAGGGGTAATTTTTCGCGTAGAATCGATTGCGCGGGTGCCCGGGTTCCAAATCTCAAGCGGAGCGGAGTTAAAGTGGATCTCTTGAAAAATGAAATTAGGGGCAAAAGTACCTTTTGCGTTCGAATATCGAGGATTTTGACAATGCCATCGTGTTCCTCGTGAAAAAATACATCGGATAGGGCCTTTGGGAAACGCCAAAAAAGATTACCCGTCGCGGGAGATTCGACCATATAAAATCCGATTTTTGGCGTTGCGTGGCCTTTTGCCCCGGCTACCCCAGATTGTTCCAATAGCACTATTCTATAGATATTTCGACAAGACCGTTCCTAGGGGTAATTTTTCGCGTAGAATCGATTGCGCGGGTGCCCGGGTTCCAAATCTCAAGCGGAGCGGAGTTAAAGTGGATCTCTTGAAAAATGAATTTAGGGGCAAAAGTACCTTTTGCGTTCGAATATCGAGGATTTTGACAATGCCATCGTGTTCCTCGTGAAAAAATACATCGGATAGGGCCTTTGGGAAACGCTAAAAAAGATTACCCGTCGCGGGAGATTCGACCATATAAAATCCGATTTTGGCGTTGCGTGGCCTTTTGCCCCGGCTACCCCAGATTGTTCCAATAGAACTATTCTACAGATATTTCGACAAGACCGTTCCTAGGGGTAATTTTTCGCGTAGAATCGATTGCGCGGGTGCCCGGGTTCCAAATCTCAAGCGGAGCGGAGTTAAAGTGGATCTCTTGAAAAATGAAATTAGGGGCAAAAGTACCTTTTGCGTTCGAATATCGAGGATTTTGACAATGCCATCGTGTTCCTCGTGAAAAAATACATCGGATAGGGCCTTTGGGAAACGCCAAAAAAGATTACCCGTCGCGGGAGATTCGACCATATAAAATCCGATTTTTGGCGTTGCGTGGCCTATGGCCCCGGCTATCCCAGATTGTTCCAATAGAACTATTCTATAGATATTTCGACAAGACCGTTCCTAGGGGTAATTTTTCGCGTAGAATCGATTGCGCGGGTGCCCGGGTTCCAAATCTCAAGCGGAGCGGAGTTAAAGTGGATCTCTTGAAAAATGAAATTAGGGGCAAAAGTACCTTTTGCGTTCGAATATCGAGGATTTTGACAATGCCATCGTGTTCCTCGTGTAAAAATACATCGGATAGGGCCTTTGGGAAACGCCAAAAAAGATTACCCGTCGCGGGAGATTAGACCATATAAAATCCGATTTTTGGCGTTGCGTGGCCTATGGCCCCGGCTACCCCAGATTGTTCCGATAGAACTATTCTATAGATATTTCGACAAGACCGTTCCTAGGGGTAATTTTTCGCGTAGAATCGATTGCGCGGGTGCCCGGGTTCCAAATCTCAAGCGGAGCGGAGTTAAAGTGGATCTCTTGAAAAATGAAATTAGGGGCAAAAGTACCTTTTGCGTTCGAATATCGAGGATTTTGACAATGCCATCGTGTTCCTCGTGAAAAAATACATCGGATAGGGCCTTTGGGAAACGCCAAAAAAGATTACCCGTCGCGGGAGATTCGACCATATAAAATCCGATTTTTGGCGTTGCGTGGCCTATGGCCCCGGCTACCCCAGATTGTTCCAATAGAACTATTATACAGATATTTCGACAAGACCGTTCCTAGGGGTAATTTTTCGCGTAGAATCGATTGCGCGGGTGCCCGGGTTCCAAATCTCAAGCGGAGCGGAGTTAAAGTGGATCTCTTGAAAAATGAATTTAGGGGCATAAGTACCTTTTGCGTTCGAATATCGAGGATTTTGACAATGCCATCGTGTTCCTCGTGAAAAAATACATCGGATAGGGCCTTTGGGAAACGCCAAAAAAGATTACCCGTCGCGGGAGATTCGACCATATAAAATCCGATTTTTGGCGTTGCGTGGCCTATGGCCCCGGCTACCCCAGATTGTTCCAATAGAACTATTCTATAGATATTTCGACAAGACCGTTCCTAGGGATAATTTTTCGCGTAGAATCGATTGCGCGGGTGCCCGGGTTCCAAATCTCAAGCGGAGCGGAGTTAAAGTGGATCTCTTGAAAAATGAAATTAGGGGCAAAAGTACCTTTTGCGTTCGAATATCGAGGATTTTGACAATGCCATCGTGTTCCCCGTGAAAAAATACACCGGATAGGGCCTTTGGGAAACGCCAAAAAAGATTACCCGTCACGGGAGATTCGACCATATAAAATCCGATTTTTGGCGTTGCGTGGCCTATGGCCCCGGCTACCACAGATTGTTCCAATAGAACTATTCTATAGATATTTCGACAAGACCGTTCCTAGGGCTAATTTTTCGCGTAGAATCGATTGCGCGGGTGCCCGGGTTCCAAATCTCAAGCGGAGCGGAGTTAAAGTGGATCTCTTGAAAAATGAAATTAGGGGCAAAAGTACCTTTTGCGTTCGAATATCGAGGATTTTGACAATGCCATCGTGTTCCTCGTGAAAAAATACACCGGATAGGGCCTTTGGGAAACGCCAAAAAAGATTACCCGTCACGGGAGATTCGACCATATAAAATCCGATTTTTGGCGTTGCGTGGCCTATGGCCCCGGCTACCCCAGATTGTTCCGATAGAACTATTCTATAGATATTTCGACAAGACCGTTCCTAGGGGTAATTTTTCGCGTAGAATCGATTGCGCGGGTGCCCGGGTTCCAAATCTCAAGCGGAGCGGAGTTAAAGTGGATCTCTTGAAAAATGAAATTAGGGGCAAAAGTACCTTTTGCGTTCGAATATCGAGGATTTTGACAATGCCATCGTGTTCCTCGTGAAAAAATACATCGGATAGGGCCTTTGGGAAACGCCAAAAAAGATTACCCGTCGCGGGAGATTCGACCATATAAAATCCGATTTTTGGCGTTGCGTGGCCTTTTGCCCCGGCTACCCCAGATTGTTCCAATAGCACTATTCTATAGATATTTCGACAAGACCGTTCCTAGGGGTAATTTTTCGCGTAGAATCGATTGCGCGGGTGCCCGGGTTCCAAATCTCAAGCGGAGCGGAGTTAAAGTGGATCTCTTGAAAAATGAATTTAGGGGCAAAAGTACCTTTTGCGTTCGAATATCGAGGATTTTGACAATGCCATCGTGTTCCTCGTGAAAAAATACATCGGATAGGGCCTTTGGGAAACGCTAAAAAAGATTACCCGTCGCGGGAGATTCGACCATATAAAATCCGATTTTTGGCGTTGCGTGGCCTTTTGCCCCGGCTACCCCAGATTGTTCCAATAGAACTATTCTACAGATATTTCGACAAGACCGTTCCTAGGGGTAATTTTTCGCGTAGAATCGATTGCGCGGGTGCCCGGGTTCCAAATCTCAAGCGGAGCGGAGTTAAAGTGGATCTCTTGAAAAATGAAATTAGGGGCAAAAGTACCTTTTGCGTTCGAATATCGAGGATTTTGACAATGCCATCGTGTTCCTCGTGAAAAAATACATCGGATAGGGCCTTTGGGAAACGCCAAAAAAGATTACCCGTCGCGGGAGATTCGACCATATAAAATCCGATTTTTGGCGTTGCGTGGCCTATGGCCCCGGCTACCCCAGATTGTTCCAATAGAACTATTCTATAGATATTTCGACAAGACCGTTCCTAGGGGTAATTTTTCGCGTAGAATCGATTGCGCGGGTGCCCGGGTTCCAAATCTCAAGCGGAGCGGAGTTAAAGTGGATCTCTTGAAAAATGAAATTAGGGGCAAAAGTACCTTTTGCGTTCGAATATCGAGGATTTTGACAATGCCATCGTGTTCCTCGTGTAAAAATACATCGGATAGGGATTTTGGGAAACGCCAAAAAAGATTACCCGTCGCGGGAGATTAGACCATATAAAATCCGATTTTTGGCGTTGCGTGGCCTATGGCCCCGGCTACCCCAGATTGTTCCGATAGAACTATTCTATAGATATTTCGACAAGACCGTTCCTAGGGGTAATTTTTCGCGTAGAATCGATTGCGCGGGTGCCCGGGTTCCAAATCTCAAGCGGAGCGGAGTTAAAGTGGATCTCTTGAAAAATGAAATTAGGGGCAAAAGTACCTTTTGCGTTCGAATATCGAGGATTTTGACAATGCCATCGTGTTCCTCGTGAAAAAATACATCGGATAGGGCCTTTGGGAAACGCCAAAAAAGATTACCCGTCGCGGGAGATTCGACCATATAAAATCCGATTTTTGGCGTTGCGTGGCCTATGGCCCCGGCTACCCCAGATTGTTCCAATAGAACTATTATACAGATATTTCGACAAGACCGTTCCTAGGGGTAATTTTTCGCGTAGAATCGATTGCGCGGGTGCCCGGGTTCCAAATCTCAAGCGGAGCGGAGTTAAAGTGGATCTCTTGAAAAATGAATTTAGGGGCAAAAGTACCTTTTGCGTTCGAATATCGAGGATTTTGACAATGCCATCGTGTTCCTCGTGAAAAAATACACCGGATAGGGCCTTTGGGAAACGCCAAAAAAGATTACCCGTCACGGGAGATTCGACCATATAAAATCCGATTTTTGGCGTTGCGTGGCCTATGGCCCCGGCTACCCCAGATTGTTCCGATAGAACTATTCTATAGATATTTCGACAAGACCGTTCCTAGGGGTAATTTTTCGCGTAGAATGGATTGCGCGGGTGCCCGGGTTCCAAATCTCAAGCGGAGCGGAGTTAAAGTGGATCTCTTGAAAAATGAAATTAGGGGCAAAAGTACCTTTTGCGTTCGAATATCGAGGATTTTGACAATGCCATCGTGTTCCCCGTGAAAAAATACACCGGATAGGGCCTTTGGGAAACGCCAAAAAAGATTACCCGTCACGGGAGATTCGACCATATAAAATCCGATTTTTGGCGTTGCGTGGCCTATGGCCCCGGCTACCCCAGATTGTTCCAATAGAACTATTCTATAGATATTTCGACAAAACCGTTCCTAGGGCTAATTTTTCGCGTAGAATCGATTGCGCGGGTGCCCGGGTTCCAAATCTCAAGCGGAGCGGAGTTAAAGTGGATCTCTTGAAAAATGAAATTAGGGGCAAAAGTACCTTTTGCGTTCGAATATCGAGGATTTTGACAATGCCATCGTGTTCCTCGTGAAAAAATACACCGGATAGGGCCTTTGGGAAACGCCAAAAAAGATTACCCGTCACGGGAGATTCGACCATATAAAATCCGATTTTTGGCGTTGCGTGGCCTATGGCCCCGGCTACCCCAGATTGTTCCGATAGAACTATTCTATAGATATTTCGACAAGACCGTTCCTAGGGGTAATTTTTCGCGTAGAATCGATTGCGCGGGTGCCCGGGTTCCAAATCTCAAGCGGAGCGGAGTTAAAGTGGATCTCTTGAAAAATGAAATTAGGGGCAAAAGTACCTTTTGCGTTCGAATATCGAGGATTTTGACAATGCCATCGTGTTCCTCGTGTAAAAATACATCGGATAGGGCCTTTGGGAAACGCCAAAAAAGATTACCCGTCGCGGGAGATTAGACCATATAAAATCCGATTTTTGGCGTTGCGTGGCCTATGGCCCCGGCTACCCCAGATTGTTCCAATAGAACTATTCTACAGATATTTCGACAAGACCGTTCCTAGGGGTAATTTTTCGCGTAGAATCGATTGCGCGGGTGCCCGGGTTCCAAATCTCAAGCGGAGCGGAGTTAAAGTGGATCTCTTGAAAAATGAAATTAGGGGCAAAAGTACCTTTTGCGTTCGAATATCGAGGATTTTGACAATGCCATCGTGTTCCTCGTGTAAAAATACATCGGATAGGGATTTTGGGAAACGCCAAAAAAGATTACCCGTCGCGGGAGATTAGACCATATAAAATCCGATTTTTGGCGTTGCGTGGCCTATGGCCCCGGCTACCCCAGATTGTTCCGATAGAACTATTCTATAGATATTTCGACAAGACCGTTCCTAGGGGTAATTTTTCGCGTAGAATCGATTGCGCGGGTGCCCGGGTTCCAAATCTCAAGCGGAGCGGAGTTAAAGTGGATCTCTTGAAAAATGAAATTAGGGGCAAAAGTACCTTTTGCGTTCGAATATCGAGGATTTTGACAATGCCATCGTGTTCCTCGTGAAAAAATACATCGGATAGGGCCTTTGGGAAACGCCAAAAAAGATTACCCGTCGCGGGAGATTCGACCATATAAAATCCGATTTTTGGCGTTGCGTGGCCTATGGCCCCGGCTACCCCAGATTGTTCCAATAGAACTATTATACAGATATTTCGACAAGACCGTTCCTAGGGGTAATTTTTCGCGTAGAATCGATTGCGCGGGTGCCCGGGTTCCAAATCTCAAGCGGAGCGGAGTTAAAGTGGATCTCTTGAAAAATGAATTTAGGGGCAAAAGTACCTTTTGCGTTCGAATATCGAGGATTTTGACAATGCCATCGTGTTCCTCGTGAAAAAATACATCGGATAGGGCCTTTGGGAAACGCCAAAAAAGATTACCCGTCGCGGGAGATTCGACCATATAAAATCCGATTTTTGGCGTTGCGTGGCCTATGGCCCCGGCTACCCCAGATTGTTCCAATAGAACTATTCTATAGATATTTCGACAAGACCGTTCCTAGGGATAATTTTTCGCGTAGAATCGATTGCGCGGGTGCCCGGGTTCCAAATCTCAAGCGGAGCGGAGTTAAAGTGGATCTCTTGAAAAATGAAATTAGGGGCAAAAGTACCTTTTGCGTTCGAATATCGAGGATTTTGACAATGCCATCGTGTTCCCCGTGAAAAAATACACCGGATAGGGCCTTTGGGAAACGCCAAAAAAGATTACCCGTCACGGGAGATTCGACCATATAAAATCCGATTTTTGGCGTTGCGTGGCCTATGGCCCCGGCTACCCCAGATTGTTCCAATAGAACTATTCTATAGATATTTCGACAAAACCGTTCCTAGGGCTAATTTTTCGCGTAGAATCGATTGCGCGGGTGCCCGGGTTCCAAATCTCAAGCGGAGCGGAGTTAAAGTGGATCTCTTGAAAAATGAAATTAGGGGCAAAAGTACCTTTTGCGTTCGAATATCGAGGATTTTGACAATGCCATCGTGTTCCTCGTGAAAAAATACACCGGATAGGGCCTTTGGGAAACGCCAAAAAAGATTACCCGTCACGGGAGATTCGACCATATAAAATCCGATTTTTGGCGTTGCGTGGCCTATGGCCCCGGCTACCCCAGATTGTTCCGATAGAACTATTCTATAGATATTTCGACAAGACCGTTCCTAGGGGTAATTTTTCGCGTAGAATCGATTGCGCGGGTGCCCGGGTTCCAAATCTCAAGCGGAGCGGAGTTAAAGTGGATCTCTTGAAAAATGAAATTAGGGGCAAAAGTACCTTTTGCGTTCGAATATCGAGGATTTTGACAATGCCATCGTGTTCCTCGTGTAAAAATACATCGGATAGGGCCTTTGGGAAACGCCAAAAAAGATTACCCGTCGCGGGAGATTAGACCATATAAAATCCGATTTTTGGCGTTGCGTGGCCTATGGCCCCGGCTACCCCAGATTGTTCCAATAGAACTATTCTACAGATATTTCGACAAGACCGTTCCTAGGGGTAATTTTTCGCGTAGAATCGATTGCGCGGGTGCCCGGGTTCCAAATCTCAAGCGGAGCGGAGTTAAAGTGGATCTCTTGAAAAATGAAATTAGGGGCAAAAGTACCTTTTGCGTTCGAATATCGACGATTTTGACAATGCCATCGTGTTCCTCGTGTAAAAATACATCGGATAGGGCCTTTGGGAAACGCCAAAAAAGATTACCCGTCGCGGGAGATTAGACCATATAAAATCCGATTTTTGGCGTTGCGTGGCCTATGGCCCCGGCTACCCCAGATTGTTCCAATAGAACTATTCTACAGATATTTCGACAAGACCGTTCCTAGGGGTAATTTTTCGCGTAGAATCGATTGCGCGGGTGCCCGGGTTCCAAATCTCAAGCGGAGCGGAGTTAAAGTGGATCTCTTGAAAAATGAATTTAGGGGCAAAAGTACCTTTTGCGTTCGAATATCGAGGATTTTGACAATGCCATCGTGTTCCTCGTGAAAAAATACATCGGATAGGGCCTTTGGGAAACGCTAAAAAAGATTACCCGTCGCGGGAGATTCGACCATATAAAATCCGATTTTTGGCGTTGCGTGGCCTTTTGCCCCGGCTACCCCAGATTGTTCCAATAGAACTATTCTACAGATATTTCGACAAGACCGTTCCTAGGGGTAATTTTTCGCGTAGAATCGATTGCGCGGGTGCCCGGGTTCCAAATCTCAAGCGGAGCGGAGTTAAAGTGGATCTCTTGAAAAATGAAATTAGGGGCAAAAGTACCTTTTGCGTTCGAATATCGAGGATTTTGACAATGCCATCGTGTTCCTCGTGAAAAAATACATCGGATAGGGCCTTTGGGAAACGCCAAAAAAGATTACCCGTCGCGGGAGATTCGACCATATAAAATCCGATTTTTGGCGTTGCGTGGCCTATGGCCCCGGCTACCCCAGATTGTTCCAATAGAACTATTCTATAGATATTTCGACAAGACCGTTCCTAGGGGTAATTTTTCGCGTAGAATCGATTGCGCGGGTGCCCGGGTTCCAAATCTCAAGCGGAGCGGAGTTAAAGTGGATCTCTTGAAAAATGAAATTAGGGGCAAAAGTACCTTTTGCGTTCGAATATCGAGGATTTTGACAATGCCATCGTGTTCCTCGTGTAAAAATACATCGGATAGGGCCTTTGGGAAACGCCAAAAAAGATTACCCGTCGCGGGAGATTAGACCATATAAAATCCGATTTTTGGCGTTGCGTGGCCTATGGCCCCGGCTACCCCAGATTGTTCCGATAGAACTATTCTATAGATATTTCGACAAGACCGTTCCTAGGGGTAATTTTTCGCGTAGAATCGATTGCGCGGGTGCCCGGGTTCCAAATCTCAAGCGGAGCGGAGTTAAAGTGGATCTCTTGAAAAATGAAATTAGGGGCAAAAGTACCTTTTGCGTTCGAATATCGAGGATTTTGACAATGCCATCGTGTTCCTCGTGAAAAAATACATCGGATAGGGCCTTTGGGAAACGCCAAAAAAGATTACCCGTCGCGGGAGATTCGACCATATAAAATCCGATTTTTGGCGTTGCGTGGCCTATGGCCCCGGCTACCCCAGATTGTTCCAATAGAACTATTATACAGATATTTCGACAAGACCGTTCCTAGGGCTAATTTTTCGCGTAGAATCGATTGCGCGGGTGCCCGGGTTCCAAATCTCAAGCGGAGCGGAGTTAAAGTGGATCTCTTGAAAAATGAATTTAGGGGCAAAAGTACCTTTTGCGTTCGAATATCGAGGATTTTGACAATGCCATCGTGTT